>JAVJIF010019201.1:0-70664 GCA_038442645.1 Agave tequilana
TTTATATTTTTTAATTTGAGCAGAATTCGCCGTGGTCATCAAGTATACCAGCAAGTGTGTGCTTCTTGTCATTCTATGTCTCTGATTTCATATCGAGATCTTGTCGGTGTGGCATACACGAGGAGGAGACAAAGGCTATGGCTGCTGAGATCGAGGTGGTTGACGGGCCAAATGATGAAGGTGAAATGTTCACTCGTCCAGGCAAATTGAGTGATCGTTTCCCTCACCCATATTCTAATGAACAAGCAGCAAGGTTTGCCAATGGTGGAGCGTATCCTCCAGACCTTAGCCTGATCACCAAGGTATACAATTATTAATGAACTTAGTAAAGGCCTAAGCCCTTAATCACTACATGCACGCGTGCGCACACACACGCGCGCGCGCCACTAATGACGCATTCTTTTTTGGTTCTGATATCTTGTCTCTTAACTTTTATGTCCTAAATACTTTCAGGCACGACACAATGGTCAGAACTATGTCTTTGCACTTCTCACCGGCTACCGTGATCCTCCTGCAGGTGTCTCGGTAATACTTTTGCTCTGATTTTGAATGTGCACGCACTATAACACATGTTCTCCTTGCACACAACACACCATGCACATAGAGGAAAATAATAATATTCTATGCATGTGTGATTTTGCACTTCTAGAAAGTTCAAACTAAACCAATGCATCATAACATGTATCCTTATTACTAACGTTTAGCCGGTGGGAAGCCATTTCCCCCATCAATTTAGACTTTCCTGTATCAGATTTTGTGCCCCAAGTCTTTGAGCTGTTAGGCATCCAGATTTCCGTTGTTGCTCAGTTCATCATAACATTAACTCATATGGATCACATTGTCATCCTGTTTAGTTTTTTTTCACAAATATGCATCGGTATTTTAATGATTGATATAGTTTCTTGCGCTCTCTATTGCAATGTTGACATATACTTAAACTGGCATAAGAGTCAATACACTTTCGTGCATTTTGCCACACAGGGTTGGCATGTAACATTAGCACATACATGTATATGTCCATGCATGCATTCATGCATTTATATATTTCATATGTAGGATGATGATATGCACATAGCGGAGATGCACTGCTGCCAAATTGTCTGTGTGTTCAAATCCTAACTACTCAAAATTAAATTTTCAGCTTTCAACACTGTTAATAAGAATCTACACACTTTATAGCTGAAAAAAATATTGAAGTTATGTTAGAACCCTCTGTGAATCAAGTGCTCATAAACAGATTGTGTTCTACATTGTAAATTGATTGCTTTGATGGTGTAGAAGAATCTAGATGCACTAAAATTTATTGAATATGTCTTGCTGTCAACCTTTTCTGAATTTTAAATGTCACATGCATATGTAGTAGATATATCCAACATGCTATAAAAAGTAGTCCATTTTAACTAGTTAATTCATAGATAAGCGGCTTTTACAATATTTCACTTTTTCTCTCTATCTATTATTATATGTATTTTAAATCCCATGAACAATTGGAATCTCAATTTTAGCTGCTGCACATGAGGTGATTCTTTACGAGGAGCATCATGCTCACAGATAGATCTGTTTCCAATACCACACCTTGTCTCTGTATGTGGTGCCCATCACTCTCCTACTTGTTTAATGTAAGTGCCCTTGAATATAAGTTATCTTTATGGACTAAGGTTCTTCCGGTGGTGTGATAGGTGGATACTCTCTGAACTTGTGTTGATGTGAGATGACTAGATGAGGATTGATGGAATTGAGTAGAGGCTGAACCATGGTTTGGTTGTAAAGTTGTAAGAAGGGATGAAGACAACTGAAGCTAGGTGGAATTGAGTTAAGGGCCTAAGGCTGGAAAGCAGCTGATAAAAAAAAAAACCTCAATCTTGGATGACTAGTGCAAGCACAGCTGCTGATGCCAAAGGAAATAGAAGATAGTAACAAGTGTTGATGCTCTAGATACAGACAAAGGTTAATACATAGATGATGATAATATTAGTATTGTTGGGCTGCTGATCATGGGAAAATAACACACATTCTGTAGGCATGAATACTAGTGGTTTTCTTGGATGGAGTACAATTACTTGTATTTACTCTTTGTAAGGTTTATTGGGATTGCAGTTATTGGCGGAGATAGGAGTGAGTGATCAACTTTATTTGTTGGTGGTTATAGTCACGGTATCCATACACATGGTCCACGTGTTACCATCTCCACCTTATCTTTTCCATATATTTATTGTGATCCTTTACTATATACTGTATATTTCTAGAGATACTGATTATTATAGTTATTTTTATTTTATTATTTGTTATTACTTGTAATAGTAATTTATAACCAGACCATACTTATTATTGTGTAGTCATATTCAATTTTCAATTTTTATAACTATTAGGGAGTCCAAAACGTAGTTTTGGTTGATCATACGGTACATGCTTCACTCATAATTCATCAATGTGTGGTACCTCTCAATTTCTTCATGCTAAGTGTGGGAGCGTTTGAACATTCAGATCGAGAGGGCCTACACTACAATCCTTACTTCCCTGGTGGGGGCAATCGCTATGCCCAAGATGCTTATTGATGGCGCTGTCGAGTACGAAGATGCACTCCGGCTACTGAAGCACAGGTATCATCCCAGTTCCCACTTTTGTTGTTTTCTGTATCTGCCTGTATCATATGAACAAAGAATCTTAACTTGGTATTTTCTTGGTGTATTAACAGATGGGGAAGGATGTTGTCTCATTCTTATCATGGGCAGCAGAACCGGAGATGGAAGAGAGAAACTAGTATGGATGCGTTCTTGCTAAAATTTTCAATATGAAACTGCCTTCGCCGATTGGTGTGCAATTGTACTGACAATATTTCTTATGCAGATGGGGTTCAAATGGATTTTTGTTCTGTCGCTTGCACTACTACAAGCTGCTTACTATCGGCGCATGAAGTGGTCAGTTTTGAAGTCACGCAAGTTGATCGTTGATGTGGTCAATTGATCCATATTTATTTTTACCTTTTATCAACTAAAGAGATTTATTTTACCTCTTCGACTTAAGAGGGCGGAAATAACAGTACCTCGGGAAGATGGATGAGCATGCCAAACAGGTTTTCAAGTAGAAAAAAACGTGATCAAGTTTTGAAGGGCCTTTATTTTTGGGAAAACTACATATTGAAAAAAATTCGACTTCTCTATTTGCAGCAATGTTTTTCTTTATATATTCAGCAGCATTCAAGATTTCAATAATAGTGGAATAAGTTGTATTGTGTATTTCATGACTGTGTAATGGTACAAATTTAGTTTCAGTATTACTTATTTTCATGATATGTTTTGCACTAGCATTGAGGGTATGAGTTTTATGAGAAATAGTCTTGTCAGCTCGCTATTTCACCATTAATTCTGAACAAATTAAGCTTTGAGTTTTATTTATTTATACAGAATGTATATTTGTCCGCGTATTTGTCGGTGAACTGTGACTGCTTGGACATGGAACAAATTAAGTTGGAAGCTTGTGAGTCCAGGAATGATGCTTGTGAGTCCAGGAATGATGAAGTGAAGTCAAAGAACAAGCTTCTAAAATGCTCAGATTTATAGATGGAATCATAACTGTTAATTAATGATACATGTTGCATGGCGCCAACACTCAACACACTCAAAGAAATAATAAAAGATTTAACACATATAATTACATATGAGCGATGAAACTGAGGCCAGAGAGCCTTGTAAATATTTGTTGTTTCCGTCGCGAACAAAAAACAAGTCAACAATATTTTCACAACTCACGTAGTGTCAAAGCGTTTTCTAATCTGCTGAATTAGGTGGACAGCTTTTAGCTTAACCACCGCCAGTATAAAAGTATCACCAAGTTCTTGCACAAGTCCCTCTCTCTTATCGGCACAAATCTGAAAATTCTACTGCAAATTGCAGCCAATATCAGACTTGCTTACATAAATGACGAAGTGAAAAGATTATGTGTTTGTATGGCCTTTGGCGCGCTTGTGGGTTGGAGACCGAGACCCCAATCGAGAGTGTAATTCCGCATCAGCATGAGGTTCCGTCTCAGGCATCTTCTGCTTGTTGCCCACTTTTGCGAACTTTCCTTCAAATCTGAGTGATGCATACGTTCCTTGGCTCAGAATGACATTTTTCTGTAATTTTATTTGTGGCACGACAGGTTACATCTGAGGATTGGGCGTGAACATCAGTCGAGGCTGAAGTCGTCTTTGCTGTTTCCCCACCAGCCTTGTGGTGCTGCTGCTCTATCATCATCTGAAGTTGCCTTCCTTGCTCTTCAAGCCTCAACTGCAAGTTCCTCTGTATCTGTGACAGGAAAATGAAGTGGATTAGATTTTTCAACCAAATTCACCATGCAAAAGTGCTACCCTCCAGGAGCAATGATCATTTAATAAATCATTTGCACTGATGCAGCAGAAATGTTCGCAGCTGCAGCAAAACCTAATTGGATATAAAGGAAACATAAAAAGGGACAGACTGGGGGGAATGAAAGATCAATTGCAGAATATATGCACAAACAGAAAAGGTTGCTTTTGACCGCATTTTAAACGGTTAAGAACATATGCATTTCGCTAAATATGGTCCACACTATGCACATAAGAAAGAATCAAAATAGCATGATGCAGATCTGCAAGTGGATTTTAGATGCGAATTGAATTACACTTGCATTACTGCAAACCGTTTCTAAGCTAAAGCATAGGGGTACCATATCTCCAATGAGAAGCTCTGTTTCCTCGTTGATACACAGTACATGATCCCCAACTCACAGAATGAGCTTTTAAGTAAATATGTGCAATAGTATATTAATCCCATCAAAATCAGAAACCAGAGAGAGTCGATGCCTAGTAGTGATAGATAGATCACCTCATAATGAAATAACTAGGTCTTCCAATAACAGACTTATTATTGGAAAAATACGATCTCAGGTAAAACATCCATGCAACAATTTTCTAAAGACAGTAATGGTTAAACATTTTTGAAGACACAATAGAGTAAAATCTTCCAGCTATACCTCAAGCTGTTCATGAAGTTGTCTCTCTGCGCATCCATCTGCATACGCAATGCTTCCATGAGGCTGATATCCCTGTGCAAGAGGCAATCAAGAATGTGATTTAGATGGATTGTTGAACCTACTATTTAAGTATATTCTGGAAATTTGAATAATTGGATAATGCATTTCCACGCTGATATCATCAATTATCTATTTGTAGTCACATAGTACTCCACAAGCACTTTTGCAGTTAAACTATCCTGCTTTGCTTCTATGATCTGCATACTTCTCAATCTCAATATCATAATGAGTGATCAAATAAGTAATGGTCTTTCTGACTATCAATGAGATTATAACCTCATTTCTTCCTGTATTCTGTTGAAGTGATTTCCCAATTCTTTTGCTAATTCTGGACCTTTAGTTTCAAGAGTTTCTCTCCAAAATTTCCACATTTCTATTATAAATCATCCTTCTCGTCTCATTAACTGACATGATAGCACCTGTAAACAATTAACACAATGGAAGCTCATCCTAAAGATTCTTAATGAGTTCAAACATAACTAACACAAAGATGTATTATAGACTTAATGGCAAACCTTGATGTGAGCCTGTGGTGTTCAACGAAGAGAGAGATTAATCAAGAGTGGATGACAGCCTAGTTATGTTATTGTCTAAAAGGTTAGAATACTAAATTCTTCCAACATTATTAGTTCATATTTTGAACTTCAACCTCTTGTATAGACATGAGATGCCTTACCAAATGGGTAAGGTGGCACTTACATCGGTCTAAGCCTATTTATCACAAGATTGATGAAATCTCTCTCACATTTTTTTTATCGTCTATCAAACATATTAAGCATAAATCTGAAGATTTTGAGTAGGTGTTACGTTCATATATTGAGAAATAAAGCCATCCACAACACACGAAAAGAATATTGGAATATGAAAATTTTCTGACTTTGTAAAGCATGATATAGCCATTTTATTCTAACCTTATTGTATCTCCAGTGTCTACCATACTAACTGCAATGCCAACTTACAAATATCTACCCTTGCTTTCCAAAATGCACCTTTATGGTTGTGGGCGGAAATATTCCAAATGCACCTATTATTGATCAATGTCACTGTACATCTGTACTACTGCCTCAGTGGCTTTAAATTAAATTTTATTTAGACGCTGAATTTTACTAAAAGCATGCATCTGACTACTTCATTCGATAAGAGCTAATAGATCATATGAATTTTCCCCCAACACAGTATAGAAATTCCACAAGCTAGAGCTGAAGAATTGAGTGATTTTATAATGAACTATATGTTAAATAGAGGACAATCACCTCTTATGGTGTCGAGATGGAATTTCTTCAGCAGGAGTAGGCTTCTTTTCTGATGTCCCTATGTAAACAGATGAAACAAAATAAATTTAGTTGAGATTAACGAATCAAAAGGAAAGAGATGCTTCAAATCACCAGTTGGCAATAAGAGTGTGAATATTCAAATTGGCCATAATATTCAAACTGCATAAAGTATAGAGGAAGAAGTTGGTGGAAAGTTGAAATGCAAAATTTCTATCTTTTAAGGGAACTCTTTTATAACGGAGTTTAAGCAAAGTTAAGGATTTTTTTTTTTTTTTTTTATTCCCAAGCATAAAGATAAACAAACCTTCAGCTGATTCTGGTTTGTACCGAACTGTTCTGTATTTCTGCAATTCCCCACCAGAAAAGAAAAAGAAAAGAACTGAAAAACATGAAAAACCACGAACTAAAGACATGACAGGATCATTAATCTCCAGAAGAAAATCAAAATACAAACCTGCAGGTGGCTTTTCACATGGAATATATTCCTTCAACATTCATGAGCTTCACACACCTTTAGGAGTAGCTTCTGTAAGAAGAAATTACACAAAGGTCAAGTCAAACACATTACGAATTTGATGAATCGGTGAGAAAATGTTCAGGTACAACAGGACAGAGTTACCGACTTTCACTGCCACCAAGTTGATTAACAGCTTCTACAAAACGTTCATGGAGTTTCAGAGTCCACCGCATGCGGGTCTTGGTTGCACCCGCAACAGCAGAAGATGAAGGATTACTGACAATGGCAAGCTGCCCATTATTAGAAGGAACTGCTTGAAAGACTTGTTCCTTCTGGACTGAAAAGTGTGGAGATGTATTGGCTATTGTGCATAAAGCCTGTACATTAAAAAGATAAAAAAAACATAAAATTTCAGAATATAAATTGAAAAAGAAATATTATAATCCACACCATAAATCAATGAGACTAACTTTTAAAAGGAAAAATCATAGAACTAACTCTTTAGAGGAAAAATCAGTCGAACTGAGGGCATATTTCATAGTTCCAAAAGTGATATTAATAGTGCAACAATGAGGGGGTTGTGGATACAAGCTAGAACTAATAATATTTTTCTTTCTTTTCTTTCCTCTATGAGAAAAGAAATGGGTCAGTGCAACCACACACCAAAGGAACTAGGATCAATAGTCCTCTTTAGACTCTAGCCCACTAGATGGTTGGGTTAAACCTCCTCTTGTGGCAGGTTACAAGATACAAAAGAACAGCTAGGAGAAAGGGTTCTGAAGATATCCATAAATTGGTTTTAAGGAAAAATCATTATGGTAAATATAAATACCTCTGGCTGAGGTTCAGTCGCATCTGTGTTATCAAGAAGTTCGGCACGTGTTTTATCAAGAAGTTCTTGCAAATGCCAGGTGTCATCCGTTAAATCCAAATCTGGCCATTCTTCATGTCTTGTAAGGCCATCAGAGGTCATGTTGCCGGTGCTTCGGATTTGATCGTCTCCAGCACTAATATTATCAGGATAATTAAGAATATCCTGACCTGAATCTGGACACCAGATCATTTCAGTGTTTTCTTTAGAAACAAACCTCATTGATGGTTGGCATGTCTCTGAGCATTGCAAATGTGCCGAAGGCAAATTCATAACATCATTTGATAGCTGAGAAATAAATGGAGGATCAATCAAGTGTGTTTCATGAGGTGGAATAGAAGAAAAAGAAAGATCTCCTGAAGTCAATGAGTATGGAGATCCAACGGCTTCACTTTTAGAGACAACGGAAGCACAAGGATAGGCCACATTATTGCTTCCCAGCTCCCTTTCCATGGAAGCCTGTGGAGAATCTGGGAATTTAGGATATTGCTTCTCCATTAGGAAGAGGCATTGATGATGATGCAAGTCCAGAAATTCCTCATCTAATTGGTTGTCTCATATCTGCTTTTCCTAGAGTGACGAAACCAATCAGATCTCCATTCCATTCTGTCACTAGGTTGTGTGCAGCCCCTCATCCTACATAAAAACAACATAAAAACGAAAATTCCATAATCCACATTTCAATGAAACATATTCTCCATTCAGCTACGGTAAACGCAATAACTTCAATTAAATTAGAAGCAATCATATGTGTTCCTTTTCTCATAAAATTATGGAGATCATCAATCAGCCAATAAAATGCATGCACAATTTGGTTGGGGGGACTTGATACTTGATAGCAACAGTATATGCAATGATAATTTAGGAAATTTTTTATAACAATACATAAGATCATCCATAAGCTTATTAAAATGACTTCTTTGAAGAAAATGAAAGCTTAAAGGCACCCAACTTAGCTTGAGAGATTTAAAAATATCCGTGTAAACACCGACCTCACATAATTGCCCCGGGCCAAATAACACTACATACATAATATAAGTGCCAAGGTACCAAGGTCATAAGATAAATCATCTCCGCTGTTCCAATTCCAATCAAACAAGAAAGGCAATCATCATGTTTCTCAAACAATAATACTTCGCTCGATCCTAAATGAACGTGCACAGAACAGTTTAACAGACATTTTGCATAATAAAATTCTCCAAATCATATAAAATCACACACCAAAACACAGATGCATTTTACTCTTAAAAGAGTTTCTTTTCCTCAATTGCACCAATAGAGATTGAATACACGCGGGAAAAAAGAGGGGAAAAAAAAAAAGATTCCCCCCCCCCCCCCAACCCCCGCGCCAGTGTCTTCAAGATCCCGTCTTTTTATCAATATATCAAGCCTCACAACAAACCCTATATCTACAAATATAACATTCCATCAAACAAAGAAAAAAAATCGGAAGGAGGAGCACCATGACCAATTAAATGAATCAACAAAACATAAAGAACAGCAATTATCGAGTTCTAACCCTAAAATTAATATTTTTAAAAAACACAAAACCTAAAAAGACAAGATTCCTATCGAACTGACCTTCAAACGACCAAGAGAACGAGAGGCTGCTGAATGAAATTGACATTGAAATTGACATCGAGAAGGATAAGAGCGAACTACTAAAGATTGATATAAATCGTGTTAGGGTTTTTTCCTGTCAGCTTACCTGAATTCAAACCCTAGAGGGCGGGTGAATGAACTGGAGTTGGAATTGGGGCGAAGGAAATGCGTGGATTTGGGTTCCATTTTTCTAGGAGTCAAAGAAGAGAGACCAATCCCCACAAGGAAAGAGATATTTTACGTATCTTGTTACAATATTACTTATAACCCCCGTATTCCTTCTTATTCACTTTTTAGCCCCCTGGTTTTCACATTTTTATTAGGAAAACGTAGATTGAAGTTTATACTAATATTTGTGATAATAATTATAATCATATGTGCGCAATAAATTTATAGCAATCAAATCCCTTAATTTTTCTTGTGTATATGCACGTGATTGTGCTTCC
This sequence comes from Agave tequilana, assembly GCA_038442645.1. Lineage (NCBI taxonomy): Eukaryota > Viridiplantae > Streptophyta > Magnoliopsida > Asparagales > Asparagaceae > Agave > Agave tequilana. The sequence continues at coordinate 9,703 of JAVJIF010019201.1, forward strand.
CATTTTGATTTGATAATTTTTAAAATAACCAATAAATATCACGATTCTTTGAAAATCTCATAACTTTATAACTTATGAAGGACTGAAAATATCTTTTCTTGTAATTAAAACATTCAAACTTCTCTCCAACATCTCATGCTTTATTACCTTCTCAAATTTAACCGTAACCTCTGCTCGTGATAGTTGTAGGAAAATAAATTGTAAGCAAGAATGAAACAAACGTAGCCGGAATTTTATCGCTTGAAAATACCCAAAAGGGTTTAAAGCCATAAAACCCAAAAGCATAGGGGGTACCGGGAAAATTCCCATTTTCCGAACAAATACCCCTACTGGGCTACATTTACAATAAAATGAACTGAGAAATTTCGTTTCCAAGAACACTAAATTTTCAAATAAGATACATCAAAGAGAGATAAAATCTTGTCGTAATTTGTTAAAAATTTACAGGAATTCAAATTTACCACAAGTTTTTTAAGTTCATAAACAATATTCATGCACAGCATTCACTCATCTGAAAATAATTCCTAGAAAATAACTCTGTGAGAAAGAATCTGGACATATTACTCGGTAGATACATTCTCTCTAGCCAACATCTAAGAATAATAGGGACTTCACATATGGATTCATTTTCTCTTGAAGAGATTTTATTGATGCAGCCCATATTACAAAGGATTGATGCAAGAAACGTCCAAGGTCGATAACACTCAAGCAACATAGTACATTGGGTTCGGAATCTTGAACGTTCTCTTGGCATGAGGGTGGCCGGAAAGGCTGCTCCACTGATCTCCGACAACCCCCCATAAACGGTATCCTTGGTCGATCAACCTCTTCCTTTGCTCTTCCTTGTATTTCTTCACCCCATCGTACCCGTCTTCATTGCACCTGAATCAAAATAAATAACAATCCTTGTCAAATTGAATATCACAACTCCAGAGTTTTAGTGCGATGGTGGGGACTTGAAGACGACTGTACCTCAGGATGAGCTCAGTCCATCCACGGTAGCCAACCTTGACAAGATTGTTGACAGTGGCGTCTCGCAGGTACTCCTTTCTTGAAGATATGATGAAGATCTTCAGCCCGCGACCCTTGATCTCGTGATATAGATCGTGCAAATGCTCGATCACAGAGGCATTCTCCTCCATCATCCACGCCTCCAGTGAAGATCTGTTTGCCTCAACTGCGCTGCACCCCAACACAGCCCTTCCACACAATTATTATCATGTATCTGCACCAAATTTGGAACAAAGAAAGAGAGGGAAGTTGAGGAGGGATCAAAACTAGTACCCAAAGTTGTGCTTCTTGTAGTATGCCACATTGGAGAGGAGTGTGTCGTCGACATCAAATATCCACGCGTCTTTTCCGTCTCCTCCAAGCGAAAACGTCTCGGTGAGGAACAAAGCAGACTCATCGGTAGCTCGCTGCACATCAGCCTTGTACTGAGAAGAGCCCATGTACTTGCTCACATAGTCGACGCATTCTCCGGGCACGTTGCTGAACTTTCTGATGTTGTGGATCTCCACATTGAGCTTCCAGCTGTCGCAGTAGTTCTTCAGGCTCATGCTCAAATCCCCCCTCTTTCCCCCAAAATAGTCCAGTATGTTCCATGAGTAGCCTGCACCTAATGCAGTCCCAAGCCAAAGGCTCAGCTGCAGGCAAAACAATAAGAAGCCTACTCTTCTAACTCCCATTCTCTCTACTCTCTTCTTTCTCCTTCACGGTGTGCTTAGAGAGAGATTGTGGTGATCATTTTATGGGCTTTGAATTGATGATGAGAGGACTGAAGAAGTCACATGGGTTGGTGTTGGTTGAGAACATGTTGAGCTCAACTTGTTTTTAGTTGGCAGTATTTGACTTGGTATAATATACTGTATCAAAAATGAAATTATGAGATGAACGTGGGGTTATGTTCACATGATCAAGGAACTTCAATGTTTTGTTGTATCTTTAATAGTTTGATATCTCAAATATGTGAACATAGACCCCCAAAAAAAATGCAAGAAAAGTTTAAGCTAATCTCAAGGATTACAGTAAAACATACAGTACACGAACAAAAAAGTATGGGCAACTGGCAAGTAGGTAGATCGATTTGACAGTATTTTTGGTTGATTATAATTAACTGTGTAGAGACAGTGTATTCAATTGATTGATTCCTGTCTGCAGACTACAAACAGAACCAACCGGATCTGTAGGTTCACGTGAAATGAATTTTCTATTGAGAACAGGCATAAAGACAAACTGAGAATAAGGTGAAATTAAATTTTCTATGTTACCCAAATGGAATATCAAGTACTAAGAGTAACATGGGAGATCAGTAAGTAACAGGGGAAATGTTGTACCTTGCACTTACCTGCTTCAATGAATTTTCCTTTCTGATGATAAAGCATGAAAGCAATCAAGTAACTTTTTTTTCCCTTCTTCTGCTGCTGCTTCAAGAATTCCTTTCTCCTTCTCTCTGTTATTGTTTCTGCACTTTTTCAGTGACATCCTTGCATGCTTCCACCTTCAGCTGAGTTATCCACTGAAAATTCAATTTGCTTAGTAACATAATGTTTAAAAAAAAAAAACCAAAGCAATTATAAGAACTCAAGGAAAAAACCTTCCTTCGGGATTTCTGGGAGCGTACTAGCCCTTGTTTCATTGATTCTTTACAAGATCCCAAATGAAGATTAAAGGCTATCAAACATTCAAATGGGAACTTTTCCATCTTTTCCAGTAATTTAAACAAAGCGCTTGCACCTTTCATCCACATATTTTTGGAGGAAAAAGGTTTACCATACTAGGATGAAACTTTTATCTTAATGCAATTTCAACATACACGTTATACAAAAGAAAAGGATCTGCCACGCCATAATACAATAGATGGCGCGGACAGAAAAATGAAAGTACAGGTGTGACTCCCTCCTGCCTCATTATCCCAAGCTGAACTTCACTTCCAAAAAACACAAGTGAAGCTCATAGACATTACTCAAGTTCCAATCAGGTGAAGGAGACTGGTTTCCCATAATCTTGGAGGCCGTCATCGAAATTCTGAAAGTAATTCTCTAGATCATATCCAAATCTTGCTCGATTCTGTCTCAACTTCTTCAGCTTCCATTTCCACTGAAATCGCAACTTCTGTACCACCTGTCTCATGAGCATCGAACAACGTAGCCCATTGACCACTGCAGTCTTCTCCTCAGGCCGCACATAAGTAATATCCCACTTGACAAATATCTTCTTGATTCCGAGGCTCAAAAACATCATTTTACAATCTCTTGCTTCCCACTGATGACTCCACTTGCATAGATGGTTGGTTTTATAGTGATTCAAGAGCGATGAGGACTGTGGAGAATCATTATCAGTAGATATGCTCATCGTGTTAAAACCCGTGTCCTGCTGCTCCCATATGCTAAAAGAGAAGGCATAAAAATCAGTCACCGGACCACATACCCTTCCATTACTTTCCACACAAGCACAATCAATGCAGTTGGGTGGGAAAAGATAGGGTTGAAATATCTGCTTCAGTCCAAACTGGATTGTATTTGATCATCAATCAAGTTAGGTTTTGTTCTCATACAACGGATCCAATTGGGCTATGTCACATAAACTGCTTTCGCTGGTCTTCATGGTACTGATGCTAGAGAATCTCACTTTAGAATAAGCAATGGCCCATGTCTAAAGAAGTTAGATCTGCAAAATAAAGAAGAGGTGTGTCAGGGTCTTAGCCTCTTGGCTACCGTGGAAAGTCATTTTGGTGACATCTGAGGTCAGAATGATGGAAAAGTTATTCCTAAAGTGGATGAGAATGAGAAAGTAGAGCTTAATTTAATTAGGTCCAATGTCTTTAGTGAAGTCTGATTGAACAGTGAACATTTTGATGACTCAGATTTAAAAGCAAAAGGAGACAGAGAAAATCTCTAGTCTCAATTCGATGACTCAGATCTAAAAGCAAAAGAGGAGGGGAATTCTCCAGTTCAATAAAAATATTTTACCCCATCACATCTAAGAATTTCATACTTTTTAGGCATGTGTCTCTGTGTGCGCGCGCGCGCGCATGCGTTTGAGGTAATATCCACATAGGGGCCGTTTGTTTCGCGTAAAACTCCGTAATTCGAAAATGACTTACTACCCAGTTACAACTACGGCGTTTGTTTGGACCGTAATTCGTAAAAGACTTACATAACTCAACTAACACTCACTTGCAACCCAGTTACCACTCACTTACAGCCCAGTTACAGTTAATTTTGTGGTCATACAAATTTGTAATATTTTTTTATACTAATTTTAAAAAAAATTTAATATTTAACTTTTTTAATATTTATTTGCAGTATTAAAACTTTTAAAATCACCAAATAACTAATTTTGTGGTCAACTTTTTCACTTACGACTTATACATTACGACAACCAAACACCGTAAAGTACAATACACTTTCCCACTTTACAATTTTATATTACCAATCAAACACCGTAAAATTTATATACATGTAACTCATTTACAATTGTAAAAGACTTTACCAATTACAACTACGAATTACAGCCAGTTATGACAACCAAACAGACCCATAATGTTTAATGCTCCATCATCCATTATCACGGCCACTGAGGCCTACCGGGTTACAGCCTTTTTTCAAAATGAATGAATAAATAAATAGATAAATTATGTAAAAAAAAAATCATTATCCAAGCCTTTTTCATTTAAATGGGAGGAGGTTTGCACGATGACTTGAAGTTAGAAACTCCATGGAAGAATTAACCAACATTTACAACTGGTTATCAACCACCAAGACCACAGCCTCTAGGAACTGTACCAAATTCTTGTGATCAAGGTAACTAGGAAGTGCAAACAAAGGGGCCTGAAAGAACCCCAAAAGACATGTCGGCAGACACCTCTATTGTAAATCCTTGGCCTCTTTGTCACTGAAGATGTGTGTCTTAATAGTGAAAGATATTTATTTGACATGAACAATCCTTATAACACCAGGGAAATCAAATCTGGACTTTACGTTTAACTTGGAATTTTTCTATGACATTTTCTAGGGATAAGGAACTTGCTTCAAAAGCCTTTTTTTTTAGACCCTATCACACAACACAAGAAGCAAGATGGATTTTAGGGTTTGTGAAATTTTAGAATTGGGGAAAAGTTAGGGTTCGAGCTTCACACCCAGGTGTATCACACGAACACTTTTCATGAATCACATGCAAGAGATTTGATCAGAAAACTAAGATTTCTCTAAATTTCAATAATCAACCAAACTCTGAAAAACACAAGATTCTTGTAGCCTTTGAATAGGCCTACCAGTCACATGCACAACACGTACCCAGAATAAAGTACCCAAAATAAAATAAATAAAAGATAAAATCTCTAAAATTAAATCCCTAAATCAGATCATTCCAAAATTAACTACTCCTACGAACACGAGTCCATCATTCTGGATCCCCATCAACTCTCCCTAGCTTTGAAGCACACATCTCCAGTGAATGATGTCGATGATAAGCCTCAAGCAACTCCGAGTTGAGCTGTGCAATCTTCTCGGCTCGCAACCAAGTGCAATGAGACTCGAGGTGCCCTCTCCAACAAACCAAGTATAAATGGAATTCTCCATCGGCTGTGAGATGATCTCATCATGTAGAATGTCCTCAATCTCCTCTAACTGACGTCTCCTCGGTGGAGGGGTTGGGGCAGAGGGATCGAAACATGCTGTGGATTTGCTGCTGGCAATGATGAAGGATCTGGAATAATGTATGGATAGTCATCAGAAGCATGGTGCCAGAACAAATCCTCAAAACTGAAGACTGAGCTGATCCCAAGACCCCGCGGAATATTCAACTCGTAGGCGTTTGAACCAATCCTCCTCAAAACCGTGTACGGATCTATACGTCTTGCTTGGAGCTTCTTTACGGATCGAAGAAGGAACCCCTTAGGGTGCACCCTAACCATCACCCCTTCTCTGACCGAAAATTCCTCCACTCCTTTATGTAAATTTGCAACAAATTTATAGTTTCATTGCTAATCACAATTTGCTTACGAATTTTATCATGCGCTTCATGCAACTAATGTGCAAAGAACTCAGTGGACACGCTAGATCTGTCTCCTAAGGGTACATGAAGTAAGTCTATAGGTTTCCTGGGCCTACAACTAGTGACTATCTCAAATGGACTTATGCTAGTGGACCTATTGACTGAACTATTATATGTGAACTCTACCATAAAAAGAACTAAATCGCAGTTCGTCAAGTGATCACCAACCAAACATCGTAACAGATTTTCTAAACGATGATCTACCACCTCAGTGTGACTGTTAATCTGTGGATGATAAGCCGTGAAAAACTGAAGTGTTATGCCCATCTTCTTCCAGAGTATCCTCTAGAATGGTTCGTGAACCAAATATCTCTGTCAAAACTATGGACTTAGGGAGACTATGTAACCTAACAATCTCTCTCATGAATACGTAGGCGACATGCGAAGTATTTGTCATTTATGTCATCTTAGAAAATTGATTCACTACAACTATGATAGAGTCATGCTTCCTAAAAGGCGAGGAAGACCTAGAAAGAAATCCATACTAAGTGCACCCAGGAAGGGTACAGATTGAAGGTGTGTATAAATCAATGTTTTGCTTTCTACCCTTCCGTGTAAGAACTTAAGCATCATCCCAAAAGGTTAACCTGCTAGGTGGAATAGCTCAAATCCTTATATATTCAAAGTCATCCACATGTCTAGCCGATGTGGGACTATTTGTTCGACATCCAACTCAACAATCTCCCATCGAACAAAGAGTCTCCCTGTAAGCTCATCTTTCTTCACATTTGGAAGACCATATGCTTCATCGAGATTACAACTCCTTCACTGCGTGGAGGCACAGGCCACGTCTTATGTGAAGCAACACTGCAGCCTGTTACTCCTCTTCACCGCGTGGGAAGTGACACTATTGTCAAATCCTCGAAAGCCCGACTAGCTTCACATGGGGCCACCAATGCGCCTTTTTTTGCGCTCATTTAGGGGATCGAGTATCACCCACAAACACTACTAAGTTCGGGACATGGCTCCTATACCACTGTAAGGACTTGGGCACCATCCCAAAAGGTTAACATGTTAGGTGGAGTAGTCCAAATCTCTATATATCCAAGACCATCTCCATGTCTAGCCGATGTAGGACTATTTGTTCGACATCAAACTCAACATACTGCTACCTGACAAACTCGATAGTGTGACACAACCTAGCGACATCTCTCTTAACACCTGGCCAGTAAAACATATCTTCCACCAATATAATAGCCTTATCTCAACCAAAGTGTCTAATTGCCCCCTCCACCCCCACCGCCCACATGCAACTCCCAAACCAAATGGTCATGAAGTGAAGTATTGAGAATGCATAAGTGGTTGCCCCTAAATAGGAAACCAACAAAAATGGGTGGATCCTGAGTCAAAGATAAATAGATTTCACGAAATCCCGACAAGTAGAATACTCGTAAATGAGTCACTCAAATCCTACCACCTTTGAGTCATGGACTGCAAATTGGCAATTTTCCTACTCAAGGCGTCAACGACTTTATTATCAACACTGAGACGGTGTTTAAGTATAAAAGTGTACACCTGAAGGAACTCTAACCACTCGACGTGCCACTACCTATTTTCTTTTGGGAGTTAATATAGCAAAGAGCTTGATGGTCAGAAAACAAGATAAACTCCTTAGGTAGCAGGTACTGACAACTACATCATACAACCCATGATCATAGGTATCGTAGCGTTGTTAAACCTTATTCAATTTTTCGCTAAAATAAGCGACGAGATGATCCTCTAGGATTAACATGCCACCTATGCCTATGCCCAACGCGTCACAAGCTACCTCTAAAACCTTTGAGAAATCAGGAAGGGAAAAGACTAGGGCAGTAATCAACTTCTTCTTGATTTCCTCGAATGATCTATCAACATTTTTAGTCCATTTAAACTCTCCTTTCTTAGGACAGTTAGTGATCAGAACCATAATAGTACAGAAGATCCCTCGAAGACCTTTGAAAAATCGGGAAGGCGAAGGACTAGAGCAATAATCAACTTCTTCTTGATTTCCTCAAATGCTCTATCAACATATTTAGTCCATTTAAACTCTCTTTTTTAAGGCAGTTAGTGATCAGAGCCATAATGGTACTAAACCCCCTAACAAATCTCCTCTAAAATGTGGCCAATCCATGGAAACTCCTGGCCTCATGAACAGTCGTAGGAATAGGTCGTTCTCATATGGCTCTAACTTTATCAGGGTCTACTAATACCCCTTACTAGAAACAATGAACCCCAAGAAGTAGACTGATGGAGACATGAACTCGCACTTCTTCAAGTTGATGTATAACTGCTCCTTATGGAGAGTCTCTAAGACATGGGTCAAGTGAAGAAGATGCTCTTCTTGGGTTTGACTGAGTACCAATATATTATCAAAGTAGATAACCACAAACTTTCCTATGTAAGGACGCAAAATCTGAGTCAAAGCCCTCATGAACGTGCTAGGGGCGTTGGACGGACCAAGGGACATGACTAATCACTCATATAAACCGTCCTTAATCTTAAAGGCAGTTTTCCACTCGTCACCCTCGTGGATACGAATTTGGTGATACCCACTCCAAAGATCAATTTTGGAGAAGATATTAAATACAGCCATCGTGTCTAATAAGTCATCAAGTCTAGGGGTGGGAAACCTATACTTGATCGTAATCTTATTTATGACCCTACTATCCTTGCACATCCTCCAACTGCCATCCTTCTTAGATGTGAGTAACAGGAAAACAACACAAGAACTCATACTCTCTCTAATAAAGTCTTAGTGGTAAATTAGAGATCTCTGCAATTAATAACAATTGTGATCACTTAGTCAACAAGTCTCAGTTATTGAAATTGATTTAGGTTAGTACCTTTCAGAGGACCCTACGAGCAGAGGCTAACTGCTGATTCTTCAATGCAATCCTTCTCTAGAGAGCTTTCTTGGTACGTTCCGGAGACTAGTGGTTTGGTTATATGATTTCGATTTTTAGTACCACCCGGTCCCCCCTGTTGAGGCCTTGTCTAAGGAGAGATGTTGTTCAAATTCTTTTTCTAGAGCAAATGTAACTCCTATGGTATCTTGCTATCCAAAAAAAAGGGATAGAAACAAACTTCAGCTTATTGGTGATGTTCCAGGAATTATTTTCCATGCTTCTTAACGATAGTGAAAGAAATTGCTCCAGTTACCATATCAATAGAAATAGCATATAAGCGAGGATCGGTTTTGAGAGGAAAAAACGATAAATAGTGAGCTCATCATATGCGCGTTAAGATAAATCCTTTTTGTGGTGTAAGATTAAACAATTCAACTTATGCAATAGTGCTGAGATATAGAGCCATGCAGTACTGCATGAATGTAATAATTATTTTGCAAAGGAGAAATGTTGTCACATGGTAGTGCCGACTCAACCAAGCTGCTTCCTGCAACAATCTTAAAAAAGATTACTTAGGCCTCTGTTGACTGAAGATAAGCATGACTCTGAAGCTTGTCTCTTTAAAAGCTTTTGGATGACAAAGTGTGAATGATCAAAAACAATACATCCATTAGGTTCAACATATGACTCAGTAGGCATTTTAGGATTGCAAGCTCTATATTTAGAGCCAGCAGAAGTCCTTGGACCAATTGTAAATGATGGAGCTGTAAAATCCTTAATGAAGTCTTTTGCAGATACCCAGTTTAGTGATTATATCTTTGACATCAACCTGTCAATATATATGTTAGGGGCATCATCATATGTATCAGTGAATTCATTGATATCCATTTCAATAATTGCTGTCAAAAGGGTGAGCATATGTGCCTCTTTTAATGGATGAGTTGCAAGCAATCGTTCCAAAACTAAATATCTTGCATTAGACAGAATTCCTGGTCTTATGTGGGCGAGACCCCGCATTTTTTAAAGAATAACACATCAATAACTATGATCTCCAACTGCAAACCAAGCACTGAAGCTGACAAGAAACAAACATAATAAATACTGAGTTGGTTCAAGTTAAAAACTACATGGTGACAAATAGTATACCTGAGGGAACATTGGATTGGAGGTCAGCTCGAGTAGAGCTGCATCAAGTTCCTTTACAGGGTCCTCAAAAATACAGTGCCACATAGACGTTTAAAAACCTTTGCAATATAGAGCATCAATCAGCAACAATTACAAATAAAAGAGGAAAAAAATTGTCATAAGGACATAAGGATAAACATAACATGGAGTCTGCTATTGTATCATATTAGGGGTCTTACTAGTATTTGATTGCTCGATAAGCCAGCAGGTTTATGAAATGGCAATCAAGGTTGGGTTCCAAGAAAAGGATTGACAAATTTAATCGGTCTATTTCCAACTTCTTGTTTGGATTTTGAACAAAAAATACATGGCAACTATGGATCTGTGAAGAGCATTTCATATAACCTGGCCCAATTTAGAATTATAATTGTTCATCATTAAAGATTAAAGTTTGAAATGACCAAAATATAAAAGTTCTAGCAAATCCATTAAAAAAATGTTTTTGATCACTAATTCCTACTAGCTACAAACAATTGAACTTGCAAGCTTAAAAGGAGAGAACTTACTTTTCTGAGGTAATAGGATGGAGTTAATGCTCCAGCCAATAACATATTTATATATAAAGAGTCGAATACAAACACTAACATGCACTTAAGATTACATAGGACCCCTCAAAAACTACTACAACAACTCAAAACATCTTACTCCTAACAGTGTAACAATAACAAAAGATCAAGAACAATTACTAAATAAAGATCAACCAACTGAAGAAAGCACAAAACTCGGAAGTCTTTAAATCGCTTAATCTTCTGAAGCATCAGACCAGTAGCACCAAAAGGGAACAACAGCAAAATGAGCTTTATTGTTCAAAAGGATAGTTGAATGGTTAAATAGATCTAGAGGGACTTTGCTTTGAGTGAGGCGCATGATACATGCAATGGAACTGATCAAAAGGAGAGAACTTTGTTCATATTCCCAGCATCATAAATATATATTAACCATTTGAAAGCTGATGCTGCTTTTAAGTGCAAATAAATATATACTGAGCAATTTATTAGAAATGGCTATATTTAAGACAAAAGTATCTTTTAATTCTTGTACACACTGTAACAGTGTGAGCATGGCAATTTGACAGTTTTTCGTGTTTTAGGTATGAACCATCTCGGCCTTCTGCAACTTTTCTTCACAACCTTATTGTGATCAAATTAGCGCTAATTAAGCATAAATGGCAACGTTTCGGACAATGGTATTGCGGCCAAAAATTCATCCTTTTCTATGAAATTTTCCATAAACCCTAGGAATAGAGCACGAGATCATGAGAAATTTGAAGATGAAAGGGATATCTAATGGGGTTTGTTACCTCTTGGAAGAAGATCCCCCATTGAACGGCCTTCTTGACGTTGTCGGCTTCCCAAGTCGCAGGGAGGCCGGAGGATTGGTAGCCAGATGCTAGGATTAGTATATCGAACGAATCCCTTGACGAGATTCATGAGCTCGTCCAGAAAGATGTCGGGATGAGACCACCCCATTATCTTTCTCTTTTCGAGAAATCGAACGCCAGGGCTCAGCAATTTGAAGGCGACGAGATGTGTGCGTGAGAGAGAGGGGAATTTGATCGGCTTTCCTCTTTTCGATTTCCCGCTAAACAAAGTGAAATTAATTTCAAAGTCTTGTTAAATCTTAAATGCGGATTGTTCGTTTTTAAGGTGTTGTCACAAAACAAAACAAAAATTAATGTCTAAAATATACGTTTATACCATTTGAAATTTTCATTAATCTCCTGCTCTTGACTTTTTCTTTGCCTGGTTGGCTGCAAGGAAGTGGGCGGAAGTTAGGAAATGGGGAAGTATAATTGCTCACTTTCCTATCTATTCAAACACCGAAAAAGAAAAATAAGAAAACCCGTTTTTCTTTTCTCTTTTCTCTTTTACATAACCATTTTCTCACTTTCGCTACAGTTAATTTTGTGGTCATGTAAATCTCATTTGTAATAAGTTGTGACACAAAACAGTTAATTTTTTGATCATGTAAATCTCACTTGCATTTTAATTACAGCACATTTTTTATTTTTCTATATTAATTTTTATTTTAATATTATTTTGCGGTCAATTTTTGGGTCAACTTTTCCACTTCCATTTTCATATTATCATCCAAACACCGGAAAAGACATAACATTTTTCAAACCACACTTTCCAACAGCATCCAAATACTGGAAAACTTATTAACCAATTCTCAAGTTCCAAAGAGAATTATTACCACTTCCTCACTTCCACCATTAACCAAAAAGGCCTAAGAAAATAATTGTGGGTGGTGTGTAATTTCACATGGTTATTTCATAATTTCTATAACTAGAAAAATAATAACTAAGAAAATAAAACGCCAATGCAAGTGCACAAGTTGTAATGAGAGAGCAGAGCATCCACCAATTGTTGGCAATCTCCATATGTCATAAATGAGTCTCCAAGATCACATGTCATAAAGCATTATGGTTGCGTAGTATGCTTCTTTGATCATCCTCAATAGTGGGGATGAACCACTTTAAAGCTAGATAAATTGAACTTCATCAAAAAAAAAGTATTCATGATGAGCCGAAATTTGGGCGACATTCATGTAGTCCCAGTCAGAATTAAGAGAAAGGCTACAGGTTTGTAAAGAGTTCATCTAGCCCCAAGTGGGCCCACCTCCTTTAATTTAGGTGAATACAATGATTGATATGGAGTTAAGTAAATCTAAAGGCTCATATTGAGTTAGATGAAATACTGTCTCATTTCTACACCCAATTTATCTAGCCCTCCACTGTGGGAATTATTTTTTTCTACTCTCAAAATTTCAAAATAGAGCTACAATTAGAATTACATTTACCATTCATTTAGCTCCACTGTTGAAGTTGCTCTTACTATGCTTTGCAGGTTTAATTTGAAAAATCCATTTTCTTAATAAGGAGATCCTAAAACATACTACTTTTCATCAGAGAATAAATATCTTGCCACTTGAATGTATGGTTATTTATTCTTGATATTACAATGAAATAAACAACGTAATGATCTTATTTGTGAAAAAAATGGTTGTCATAACAGAGATTTATACAAGTTTAATGGTGACACCAAGCAAACATGTGGTGGATAAAACTCCACCACAAGTGATTGGATGCTCCAGATCAAACATGTCAGAGCACGCAGAAAGAAGATTTCTTTCTGGTTAAGAGCACTGGTGTGATATCGGCCTAAGACCCTCAGACGTGAGAATTAGTAGGTGGAAAGGAGGGAGGACCGGACAGAGAAAAATAGTCGGTGTGTTACAGTGGTGGATTAGCAGAGAGAAAATGACAGTGTAGTATGGAATATGCTGTGAGATTTAGGGATCGACCCCCTTTCTTGCTAGAGAAGGAAGCGTATTTATATCTGACAGAGGGAGTGGGGTGGATGCAGATAGATGTGGATATCAACTGATTTGGTTTGAATTTGTTGATCGGTGTAACCGCCTGGGTTGAATCTTTGTAGTTGAGATTGGCGTGCTGGAGGGTTATCCTTCGTCCCCAATTGTTTTTTGAGATGTAGGATCGTTACAGAGTCCTGGTCGAGAAGGGAGATAAGGGTGCTTAACCGCCTTCGCAATCTGTGGGATTCATCTCAATCTACCGCTGAATGGAAGAAGTTATTGCCATGTGGCAGGACTCTTGTATTGGTGTCGGAGTGCCTTCGGGAGGCGGTATGCTCTGGAGTTATATACGTGAAAAGTCTTCAGAGGGGGGTGACGGAGACTTTGGATCGGGTGACGGAGAGTTAGTCTATGATCCTACTTCTGGACACGTATCGTGATTCTGACAGGGGTCAAATTTTAATCACTACAAATGCCTCCCCTGCTTTCACACCTGTCAGAGTCCATAGAAGAGAAGTATAGGAGCGAAATCTGTTAGAGGGCTTCTTCTGTCTCTATGTTCAGTACTTGCAGTCAGGAGATCGTTCGTTGTGTTTCTTTGCAACACTACGGATCCTCGAAATTAATGGAAGATAACGCTTCTGGCCGCCATCTGTCATCTAGCCGTGTGAGGGGTCGTTTTGTATCCTCGTGCCTTTATGATTGATGGTTTATTTCTCAATGTCATAATGGTTTAGTGGCGACGATTGGTTTTTCGTCTATTCGATTGGCCTAGTTTCTCGAGTCATTGGGTAACTTTTCACGAGCTCGTGTATTTTCAAGGCTCGCATTAATGGCGACAAACTCCTTCATTCACCTATAAATTGAGAAAGATGTGGGGAAAGAGATCATCCTCATCGTTTTTAGGCCACTTCAAATTTCACCCAAAATCATGGTCTTGCTATGACTTTTTCCTTGGACGGTCTACCATGATTTCTCCCTTCCATTTAGTCAGATGGAGGGAAGAAAAGAAAAAGAGATATGTGGAGAATGATGAGCGGGCTCTCGCTTTCTGGACTATGGAGGTGCGCCGCATTAGTTGCCATGAAAAGGGCTGTCACAGAGCTTTAGTTGCTGTGACAGGGTGCCGCCTTTGAGGAGGACAAGTAGGATACTTTCTTCAACTTAAGCAGGCAATATTGTTCCCAGTGTGCTCGATCTCGGGCGAGCATTCGACCTTAAGTCTTGGAAACTCTTTCCTGATGGCGTGTATAAGGAAGAAGGAGCTCACCGCAGGAAATACGTCGATGAATCACTCCTCATCTAGAAATCCGGAGCTCTCCCATAGAACACCTTGGAGGGGTTGTGATAATATCACCTTCTTGCGTTCTTGCAGGCTTCGGTCTGGTCAGATGTCGCTGCCTCACTCTCGGAGGACTTTCTGAAGTTTATCTCATCCTTTTTGTAAATGCGAGGAAGATGGTGGCGTCGATTTGACTACCTTAGAGTCGTGGAAAATGGAAAGAAGGTGGTGGTTCAGGTTGAAATATCATCTTCGACCCTTGCTTGTCTTGTGTATACTCTTGGTCTTCTCTTCACTAATGTTGGGATCTTCGAAAGGGTATAACTTTTTCTAGTATATTTTCCCCTGTAAACATGTCATCAAAATTCGGAGTTAAGGCAAGACTAGTGGGATGGAGGGACCGGAGCATTTGAATTCAGATCTTCTGTATTTCTTTTCAAATATGTAAACACAGAGATGTAATAAAATTTCTTGTATTACGCGTGTCAGATGTAACCAAATGGATTTAGTATAATATTTTTGGAATAAGAATATATATGTTTTGGATCTTACCTGATTTGATTTTACTGTAAGCTTCTGGGACTAATATGATCATGCCTATTCGGAGTGCTGATCTCTATTTCTGGTATGATCTGTTGGGAACGAAGTGTAGCACCCCGTACCCGGGATACGTACTCAGATACGTGTCCCAAAATTTTTTGACATTATTAATTCAGTATGTGTTTTTGGGTGGTGATTGCTTATGTTATTGTGTATCGGATCTGGATTCTCAGACCTAGAGTCAGCCCTGACCCGGACCGGGAACTCGATACCAGTCGATATCCCAATTTGACCTTTCTGGTAGTCCGATTTGACCAATTTCAGTTTCAGAGACTATTTTCTAATATTTTAGATTTTTCATGATTTTCTGAAATTTTTTAAAATTTTCTGCAAAATCTCCAAAACTGGTGTCGGTCGACATCGCTGATTGATTCCCAGATTTTTTTAGTTTTCAAACGGGAGTGAATTTTCAAA
Source organism: Agave tequilana (assembly GCA_038442645.1). Taxonomy (NCBI): domain Eukaryota; kingdom Viridiplantae; phylum Streptophyta; class Magnoliopsida; order Asparagales; family Asparagaceae; genus Agave; species Agave tequilana. The sequence continues at coordinate 25,384 of JAVJIF010019201.1, forward strand.
AATGGCTTTCATGTTACTTCTTAAAATTTCATTTTCTATCTAAATACATTTTTTGGGATTTTTCAAAATTTATCCAAATTTTACCGATTCTGGTGTTGGCCGGTATCGTCGGAAACTTCCAAGATTTTTAATTTGAAAACTATATTGAATTTCTCGAATCTGATTTCACTGAGCATCTTAAAATAATATTTGCTATTTTTGAGAATTTTTCGTAACATTTCTGAAATAGTCGAATTTTCGCCTTATTAAAATAATAATATAATTTACCGTTCATTTCTTTTCTTGCTTTTTCCTTCTCTATTCCCCTACTTTGTACTTTTAGAAATTATAATAAATAAATTATTTAATAATAAAAATTTTATACTATTTTATTTTCTTTTCTTATTTTTTTCTTTTCTTTAATTTTTCTTTCTTTTTCTTTCTTTCTTTCTCCCTCCTTTGACTTCCCCCCATACCCTGGCTCCCTGCTCCACAGCCGCAGCAACAACAGCAGAGGCATGATGGGCTGCTGCTGCAGCCCATCCCCCTCCATCCCCATTCATCATCTCAATTTTCCCTCCTCTCCATTAAAAACCTCCCACTTCCTTCCTTCTCTTTTCATTTTTCATTTCAATTTCATCTTAACCATTTCAACAAAACAAAACCCACTCCTCCTTCTTCTCCATGGCCGCCGCCTCCACCATCACCACCACCACCGCCGACCGCCCCTAGGCCGGCCACCCACTCCCCCACAACCCCTCTCCACTCCACCACCTCCTTCAACCTCCATCAACCACCAATTTCATCATAACCCATCACCACCACCTCCCTTCCTCCTCCAAAATTCACCACCACCTCCACTAATTCCACCACTCCAACCACCCCTCATCACCTCCTCCTCCTCCTCTAACTCCCCAATACCACCAATCACCACCACCACGACCATATCCACCACCACCTCCACCAACAACAATACCAACCAACAACAATACCAACCAACAACAAACACCCCCACCTCCCACTCCTCCCCTAGGGCGCGTGCCGCCCCACCACCTCCTGCGGCGCGCCGCCGCCCCAGGGCCGCCGGCGGCCGGCCACCCTCTCCTCTCCTTTTCTTTTTCTTTCTTTCTTTCTTTTTCCATTCTTTCTTTTCATTTCATTTCTTTTCCCTAAATAAAACCAACCTTTTTCACTTCCCTAAAATACCCTCTACCTCATTCTCAAATTACTTCCCTATATTTACAACCCTACCCCTCCCCTTTTAATTCATAATCCTTTTCTAAAAACACCCTATTTTCTCTCTCTTTCTCTCTCTCCTCTTCCTACAACTTTCTCTCTCCTTTCTCTCTCCTCTCTCATTCCCTCACTAATATTTATTTATAATATATATGTGCGTGTGTGTGTATTAATTTATGCATAGGTTATTAGCTTGCTTGGTCGTGTTTGCGGATTTTCCCCGATTTTCTCGGTATTTCATCCGGTGCTAGGCGAGTACATTTCTTACTTTATTACCATCATTTCATGTTTAATAATTATCATCTTGCTTTTAATACATGATGTCTCTTTATGCAAGTTAGTATATGTTATATAAATAATTATCATGTTTTATAAATAGCTGCCAGCCTTTATTATACCTTGTGGAACCGGTATTATACCGGGCATACCTAGATCTGCTCCCGCTTTACCCGATTTCGCATAGCTAATTAAAAGATAAATTTATTAGTATAAAAATGGTAGTGAAGAGTTTGATATGTTTATGTCGTTCTCCTGTACCATGTGATGTGACCGGTTGATACCTGATATTTGATGTTGGGACTCTCACCGACATATTGGTTACCTGACCCTGACATATATACACCTGATACTTGTCCTGCTATATTTGACATATGATACCCGACACCGTTACTTGCCATGCTATACTCATTATTTGATATCTGATACCGGTACTTGTCATGCTATACCTGACCCTGATATTTGACACCGGTACTTGCCATGCTATATTTATCGCCTGCTACCTGACACCTGATATAATAACACTTGAACTGATATTGTGGCACATATATATATTGCATATTCATGACTATTACTTTTTCGGGGACTTGGCATGATTATTATACTGTTACCAGATATTTGGTACTCATGAACTCCTGTACTCCTGAACTCCTGTATTTCTGAATCCCTGAAAAAGGGTGACTCCTGATATTATACTCTTGTTAATTCCCGTAGCTGGATAATCATAGTTATACTGTATACACTTGTGGACATTATCTTTGGGCAATATGTATAATAAAATATTCAACTTACGCTGGGTGTGGGAAACTGATGGAAACCGGTATAATGTCATATTTATAATAGTGATATATCTGAAGTGTCGTGTGGGGCGCGTAATGATAAGTCCCCGGAAGTAGTAGCCTGAATCTGAAGTGTCGTGTGGGGCGTGTAATGATAAGTCCCCGGAAACAGTAGCCTGTACTCCTAAGCTAGTCTTGGGCAGAGACGGGACCCACTATAAACATGAGCCATCAGATTTATCAGTTTCCAAATAATAACTCATCTTATTCATAAGTGAATGTATGTGTGCCGGTAGCACATACAAAAGCATATGAATTGGATGAATAACATAAAACAACCAAACAGTAATAAGGTTAGGAACGTGTGATATTTGGTCTCTTCTTTATTCGGGTCCTGATACTCACATATCAGACCCGGGTAAGTTCTACAGAGTGAGAACTCTAGTATAGACTATCGGTGATGTGAGGCGCTAGTAGGGAGGCGATTAAAATATCAAACGGCACTGATTATTATTATTGGATAAATTAAAATACTATACCTCTATATTTCAGTTATAGTGTTATGTTCTGAGTTGACTCCCTGCCTTATGATATATGATTTATGTGGCACAATGATTAATTCAGACACACTATAGTTCTGTTACTCTTAGGACAACTCAAGTTGTATAAACTCAGACGATGGCGACATGAGGTGTGTGGTATATAGATGAGGGTTTCCTTATTTGGATTATCCTCTTGACGTATCTGTCCCGTGAATCCATAATCTGAGCTTGTACAACTAATTTTGTCCATACATATATTTATCGCATGTTTAACTTATTTACCGCATGTTTATATGTGCATATACTCTTCATACTGCCTTCTATGCATTTTTTCAGTTTCAGATTCCTCGATACACATGATTTACTGTCATTCCTTTAAATTCTCTTTTATCATTTGTTATTATTTGTACCTGCATACTTGGATCACATCACTTGATCGCTCACATGTAACTGTTATGCACGCCATCTGGCTTTATTATATGTACTCGCGAGTTGCATCTGATAACCCTGGATTCTCATGTCCAGATCCTGGAGTCTGGACCATGGTGGTTTAGCTGTAGCTGATCAGAGTGCGCAGCAGACCCTCCTGTAGTGGTCAGAGCGCAGCCGAAGCTTGGACGCCGCCGTAGCTCTTCCTCCCAGTTCCTCTCCTGTTTGGCTCCCGAGGCCCTCTTGCTGTATCGTGAGCACCTCTTTGTTATGTATATCTCTTCATGTATTGTATTCTTTTGTATTTTCAGTGATGTAATATTCCTGTAATATTGTATCACTCTCTGTGATAACCATGTACTTGTATTTTTTCTGTTGGAATGTATATGACCACTGTGCTTCCGCACCCTGAATCTTGCATGTACTAAAGCTTAGCGTATATACGTGAGGGTATTTCTGACCTGCGTATATACGTCACAGTGACGTCTCCATACCCGCTGGATCGGGGCGTCACACGAAGTGTTGGTAAGTCTACGCTATTGTTTTCCAGTGAGGGTGATCTCATCAGTGGTACCTACAAACTTTTAGAGTCTGAATGGGGGAGATCCCAACAGTGGATTTGGGTTCACAGTCATATCCAATTGGGGGTAATCCCATCAATGGAGCGGTGAATTTGGTAGGGCTCTGAGTGAGAGTAAGACCCAATATCAGATTGAGTCTGTGTATCTGATTGAGGGTTTACCCATCAGCGGACAGGCGAAATCAATAGGGTTATGAAGTGGGGGTATTAATCTATCACCAGATTTGGTCCGTCGTCTCCGAGTGAGGGTGGAACCCATCTGCAGATAGACGAACCCGGTAAGGTTCTGAAGTGGGGGTATTGACCAATGATCAGATTGGGTTTGTCGTCTCCGAGTGAGGGTGGAACAAATTAGTGAAGAGGCGAACCCGTCAGGTTTTGAAATGGGGGTATTACCCATCATCAGATTGGATCTCACGTCTCCGAGTGAAGGGTGGAGCCCATCAGTGGAGGGGTGAATCCAAACTCTGAGTGGGATAATCCCAGCAGCAGAGTTGCAATGGAGAAATTGCTAGTGGTTCATTTACCGTGGGTCAGACGAGGGAAACCCGTAAGCTGATGCTTGCGTCGTCGTATCAGATTGGGGAGAATTTCATCAGCGGAGCGTGCAAGGATTACAGGCTCTAAGAGGAGAGGAACTCTTGCAATAGAGTAAGGACTCCGAGCAAGGAGAATCCCATAGCGGAGGATTTTGAATGCCCGTAAGCTAATTGAGAGGGGGGTCGTAGGCAGGTGCTTGTGTTGTCGTCTCCGAGTGGGGTGGAATCCATCAATAGAGCGTGCAAGCATTGGACTCCGAGTGGGGGTGAAACTTATCAATGGAGTTGAGTTCACAGTCTTTTCTGATTAGGGGTAAGACCCATTAGCGGAGCGACGAACTTGGTGGGACTCTAAATGAGGGGAATCCCAACAACAAAGTGAGTTGAAACAATTAGGAAGAAAATGGGATTTTATTTGATAATTGAAATAAAATACATGAATTTTGAAATATATGGGGTGTTATTGGTGGAGGTACTCCTTTGTCTTTACTGGCGGGAGTGGATCACTCAATCACTTTGTACTGGGTGATCACGTGTTGCGGTTGGTAGAAGGTGAAGCTCTTGGTTGTATGCATCAAAGGCTGCCTTGGAGTAAGGATGTACTCTCTGAGAAAGCTTTGACATACAAGTTTTTCCAGTACCTCCGGAGGCTCTTACAGTGAACGGTCCGACGTTCTTTACTATCGTGATAAGAACAATATTCTTCTACTCTGAAGAGTGTAGGGTCACATTGGATCGGCCTTAGGCGTCTTATCCTCGACTGGTCTTTGATGGTATTAAAAACTTCATTGAGGGGGAGCCTCAGTGGAGTGAACTTATGTTCCATCTTGAAGGTTTGGGGTGGATTCGGAGAGAGCACTGGGAATGTCCATCCTTTGTAGGCTGGTTGCCCTTGATTCTAGTTTCTGACATAGGTTGGAACTTCAGGCCGCGACTTCGACTTCTCTCTGTCATTATCACCTTTGAGAGACTGGTTGATAAATCTCTTCATTGCTTCTTCCAACTGGATGTAAGGTTGGGATTGGGACATGACTTCACTCATCTGAGTGATGTTGTGATTCAGTAGATGTTTGTTTAGTGGATGAGAAACTTGCGGCCCGCTGATAAATGCGAGCGTAGATACATCTTCACTGCAGTTGGACATCTTGGTGGGCTAGTTTTGAAAGTAGCTGATGTATGATTTGAGGCTGTCACTGGGTGTCATTTTGACAGTGATGAGGCTTCTTGGCGGGAGGCGTACCGGGTGAGGAACGCCTCTCTTATCTCCTCAAAGTTGCGGGGCAAATGCGGTGCAGAGAGCAAAACTAATCTGAGGCCACACCTTTCAGACTCGACAAAAAAGTTAAGGACATGAGCGGATCATTACGGAAATAGACTACCATCTTGTCTCGAAAGTGCCTGATATGTTGGACCGGGTCGCTAGCCTGGAGTATCAGTCAAAGTTCGGAGTTAAGAAGTTCAGAAACTCGCACTCCAGAATCTCTTCGAAGAGAGGGGGTTAGAGTCTTTGGCAACTGCATGTGTCAGTCCGCTATGGAATTGCAGCCTCGCCTCCTAGATCCACTTTTGGACCATCTTGTCAAGGGGTCTGATGTTAGGGAACTCCTCGATCTTCCTCCGAGTTTGGTCGCGCTGAACCCCCATCCGAAAATGAAGAGAATCAGCTTCATTATCAAAGTCATCTTCGGGCAGGACAGACGTCGGTCTGGCCGCTTCAAATTCGTGATGGGCTCATCAACTTGCGTCTCCTGCCTTCCGGGTTCGTCATGTGGTTGCGTTTTGTGTCTGGGTGCTTTGGAAGGTGACGATCTGAGCCTGGAATTAATAGTTGAGTTGCTTCAGCGCCTCCTACTCAAGAAATAATGTTATCGGGATCGAGAGTTACCTTCTCTCAGTCGCGACCTGATCGAGCTTGCTGCTCCTTCATCTGCTCCTTCATGTCGGTGGGCATCTGAAGGATTTGGCCTTCGTATAGTGGCGGCGATCGAGCTATGGTGGCTGTCCTTTGAGACGAGGAGGAACCGACATCATTTGCGGCGTGCTTGCGATCTGTGCGTGGGGAGGATCGTGCCCCAGCAGCGATACTGGTCTTGCCCTTTGACAGAGCACCGTTGTGAGCGATCATTTGCTTCTTCGGGGCCATCGATGCAAGGGAGAGTTTTTTTAGGAAGGTTGGAAGGGAGGGAAACCTTGAGTGTAGAGTCAATATCATAATGAAAACACCAATTCGTGGTGGATAAAACTCTGCCAAAGCGATTGGACGCTCCCGATCGAACCTGTCAAAGCACACGTAGAGAAGACGCCTTTTAGGTTAGGAGCATCGACGTGATACTGAGCTAAGACCCACGGGCGTGAGAATCAGTAAGTGAAAAGGAGGGAGGACTGGGTTGAGAAAAACTGCCGATGTGTTGTGGTGGATTAGCTGAGGAAAACCGCTAGCATAGTGTGGAATATGCTATGAGATTCAGGGAAGCTGTTGGCCCAAAGGCCTATCACCCTAGTTTTGATAATGATCAACTCATGTAGTTATGTTTACTAATGATCTTGTGTTTAATTAGTGACAGATTCATTATCAAGATCTTAGTAGGTGCATAGCTCAACAAAGGATAAAATGTCAAGATTTGGAGCTAGCACGGTGTGATCCAAGGAGCTTTTGGATCAAGCTTGGACCAAGTCAAGAAGATGAGAAGCCTTCAAGTGAAGACTTCAAGAAGATGAAGACTTGTGTCTAGGTATAAGATTTTGTTTTTGTTTTAGTTAAAAATGTAAAGGATAGAATAGTAGTGGATTGCTCAAGTATATATCACACACACACTCTTGATTTAATTGTCTTTTCATAAAAGAATTTTCAGTTTAGAAAAGACTTTCATTTTGTGACAAAATACATGTTTGGATTTTGGTTTTCATGTTTACATATCTTTTGATCAAAACCATATTTAGAGCTTAATGCCAAAAACATAGATATTTCATCTTAATTGTGTAGTGGATCATATCCATATACACTATGCTTTAATAAATTCAAAATATCTTATTTTTGTATCATGAAGAAGTTTGGAAAACAAGTTTTAGAAAAATACAAGTTTTCTTTTGAGCCAATATTTCTAACTTACAAAATAGTCCAGTCTTTTATAACATGCCTTGATTTTATGCAAGCATGTTTGTATATCAAAGTATATTGGTTAAACTATTTTTGTAGATTTTTAAGTATTTCATGAGATTTTATTTCAATCAAAAAGACCAAGTTTTAAATCCCAAATTTCTGTTTCTGGCTTCAGCAAGTCGACTATATAGTCGACTAATCCTGAAGTCAGTCGACCGGATCGGTCGACCGACGTGCACAGACGTGCATGCCTTTGTGCACTGGAGGACGGCCGACCGTGCCGGTCGACCGCTCCAGAGAGCTCTGCTCTCTGGAAATTTCGGCCGACCGTACGGGTCGACCGACAGAGAGTTCTACTCTCTGCTCCAGTGGGTCGGTCGACCCGGGCGATCGACCGTGGCTTCAACGGTCGGATTTCTGACCGTTGGCGGTCGACCGTGCGGGTCGACCGACAGGCCTGACAGACCCCAACGGCTATATTTTTCTGGCCTATAAATTTGGGGGTTTGGTCATTGTTTTGCAATAGGATTTTAGGAGAGCTTTGAGCCAGTTTTTCCCATCCTTTTAAAGAGTTTTCTCCACATATTTGAGTGCAAATACTTCCAATCAAAAGGGAAGATTTTATTCAAGAGTGTTCAAAAGAGATTCTTTGAGTTTTCCTCCACCATCTCTTTCCTTGTTTTCTCACACAAACACTTGAGCTATCCATTGCTATATCTACCCTATAGGGAGTGTTATTGTGAGAGGATTTTAGGTGATCAAGAGTCGTGATCACCAAAGTTCTACTTTATTCTTTGAGAAGGCGGACGTGTGTGTTCGCGATTGTTTCGGGTCCTAGTGTGGACTCGGTGTTTCGGGTTCGGGTGCGAACTCCGTGTTTGAGGTGCGGCCTCGGCGAGCTAGTGAGCTTGCGTGTGTGCGGGACTGGGGAGTCCGAGGGCTTGTAGGTGTTGCGGCACCGAGGAGAGATCCATTGGGATCTTGCATAGTGGAAATCCTTCGTGTGTCGAAGGCGGGGATGTAGAGCAAGTGTGCTCGAACCTCGAAACAAATCCCTTGTGTTTGCGATTGCTCACACACACACTCTCTCTCTCTCTTTGTCTCTTGTTTATATCTTGCATACTATTACTTGTCTTATCTTTACATGCTTGATATATTGTGTGCTCATTGATATACTTGCTTGGGTTTGTTTGCTAACACTTGTATTCAACCAAGAGAGCCAACGCGACACCTCAACCCATCCAAGGGGAATCTAGAGGAGTTTGTCCAGAGCCCTTCACGGGGAATTCGGCAACACTCTTGTGTTATACATAGTGTCTAGTGTAAAAGATTTAATTAGGCCAAAATTGTTTTTAGCTTCCGCATCATTTGGCATTAAGTGACCATTAGATTAGCCTTCACCTATTCACCCCCCCTCTAGGTGAACCTTCAGAAGCCACCCTCTTTCTTGTTGGAGAAGAAGGTGTATTTATACCTGATAGAGGTGATGGAGTGGATGCGGATAGATGCAGATCTCAATTGATTGGTTTCAATCTGCTGATCTCCGTAACTGCCTTGGGTTGAATCTTTGTAGTTAGGAGTGACACTCTTGAGGGTTATCCATCATTATCTCTAAATGTTTGATGAGCTTAAGACCGTTATAGATTCCTGGCTGAATAGGGAGATAAGGGTGATTAACCGCCTTCGCAATATTATGCGGGATTCATCTCAATCTGCGGCTAGATGGAAGGAGTTGCTGCCAAGTGGTGAGACTCTTGGATTGGAGTCGAAGTGCCTTCCGGAGGCTGTATAGCTTCATAGTCGTAGACGTGAGAAGTCTTAGGAGGGAGAGTGACCGATACTGCGAATCGGGTTCCGGAGAGTTGGTGTATGATTCTACTTTAGGGCACGTGTCGTGATCCTAGCATAGATCAAATTTTGACTACCACAAAATAAAATTTTAACCAAATATGCATGTACCCTTTAAATTATTATAACCAAGTGAACAACAATAAACAAATTTGTTATTTATTCCTTTAAAAAAACAAATTTACTATTTACGCAAACACATGGGCCCGTAGAACCTGGAATCTTCAGCCGATGCGGACGCACTATAAACAAGGCCGGGCTTGGCCCAATTCCCAGCTGTCAGTTTTAGTTTCTTGTTTAGACCCGTTAAGAATTGAGGAAGGGCATTAACGTAATTTAGGAATCCGAAGTAACAAAAACCCTAGTCGCTCCCTGACTTCCTCCTCTATAAAAGGGAGAACACTTCGCCGCTCCGTTTGCTCACGCCGACGCATTCCTGTTCTTCAACGATGTCGAAGCGAGGTACACTGTCCTCTCTCTTAATCATTTCTTGGGTTTTTGTGATCTCTTGTTTTGTTTAATTTTCTGATTGATCGCTAGTCCATGCTATAGTTTAACCGCTAGATCAGAAAGATTTTTGATCCTTGTTCTTCGAGTTTGCTTGATGAAGTAATTTATATGATTCAGGTGCTTTTTTTTTTTTAAATTTTATTAATATTTACCGCTGATATCCTGTTTTTTTCTGCTTGATTCATTCATTTGGTGCTCACGGTATTTTTGATCATGTTTACTGGATATCCTTTGATTTGATTAGTCCTGTATATAACAACTCTTTAGATTTAGCTTAAAAAGATGTCATTTTTAGGATTAAAAAAAATTCATCACTGCAGTAATTTTCTGTTTAAATTTGATGAAATTTGTCCCCTAGATTTAGGTAGTAATTTTATTTTGTCTGAATTGAATTTTGGAATTTGATTATAATTTTTTTTCTTTCTGGGGATTTAGCTAGCATGTTGTCCCTTGTAGGTTACTGTATTTACTTTATTTTTTATTATATGTTGTTTGAATTGACTTTCAGAGGATCATCCGGAAACAAGTTACGGATGTTGCTGGGTCTCCCGGTGGCAGCCACCGTGAATTGTGATGACAACACTGGGGTGAAGAACCTCTACATCATCTCGGTGAAGGGAATCAAGAGGCGTTTGAATAGGCTGCCTTCAGCCTGCGTTGGTGACATGCTGATGGCCACGGTGAAGATAGGAGCTTGACTTGAGGAAGAAGGTGATGCCTGCTGTCATTGTCGGGCAGAGGAAGCCTTGGCGCCGAAAAGATGTTGTCTACATGTACTTTGAAGGTATATACCTTATTATAAATTGTCAATTGTTGGTTTTGCTGTGTATTTGTTTATTAGTGAGAATTTTGATTGCTGCGAATTGAATTTATGGGCAACTTAGGTGGTGTGCCTTTTGTTTCGCTGAATCTAAAATTACCATTTTGAACTAGCATTTAGGTGATTTTGCATTGATATTTAGTTTAATACTTTTAATGGGCGACTGAATTATCATGAAAAATTGCATACCTGTTTTGACTGTTGGTTTTTTTTAACTGTCATCTTAGCCTATCAACTGAACTAGCAGTGCTGCCGTCATGATATCTTTGATACATGCCCAAAGAGTCAAGACACTCAAAAATCACAAATTAAGCTATTTGTTGTAATTGCATTTTGACTTCTTATTGCCTTTTGTTTTTCACCATGTCATTTTCTTTTTGAATTTGTTCTCAGTTGTGACGGGGGATGTTTTCCAGGGTGAAAGCCTTCCCAGCTTGCTGGAGCAAACCAATCATGTTTGTAAATTCCTGAGTAAACGTCATATATAAAGCTTCAGGTTGTTGGTTTTTCTTGAAAGCTTTTAAGAGATTCCTCCCAGAAGCAGTCTCATATTCCATTGCCTGGAGGAGCAGCGTCGCTGCCATTACCTTTTGTGGATTGGCCATGAGACAAACATCCCTTTAAAGATTTTGAAATCATAATCTAACATCAAAATTACTTAAAATTTATTTGCTTTGTTTAAGTGTAGTATTAATCAAATGCCGTGCTGACGGAGAAGATTTTCTGGGTGAAAAGTCTTCTCAACTTAGTGGAGCAAACTACTCATGTTTGTATATTCCTAGTTAAACGTCACATATCAAGGTTTATGGTGTTGATGGTACTTCTTGAAAGATTATATCTTTTCTGGAAGATCCTCCATCATATTCTGGTCTCATATTCCATCGCCTAGAGTAGCAGAATTGCTGCCATTAACTGTTGGGACTGGCCATGAGACAAATATTTCACTCCATTTCTTTTGAACTCAGCATCAAAAGTCAATTATTTTATGAGATGTTATGTTTTGTTTTCAAGTTTAGTTTCAGTTAAATGCAATGCTAATGGAGAAGACTTTTCTGGTGAAAGTCTTTTTGTCTCAATTGAGCAAACTAATTGTGTTTGCATATTCCAAAGTAAACATCAAATATTAAGGTTTACAGTGGTGGTGGTACTTTTTAAAAGATCCTCCGCTGTGAACCCAGTCTCATATTTCATTGCCAGTAGGAGCAGCATTGCTTTCTTTACCCATACCACCATCTTTGGGTGGGCTGCTGGCCGTAGACACACGTTACCCGTCTAAAGCAACAAATCACATCTGTGTTTCTATGTATTGATCAACTCTTTAGATTGGAATGTATGCTGTGTATTGTTTTCAACTGGAAATCTGTTTGCTTTCAGGATATATATATCTCAGGTATTGTTCTGTTAGGTGTGCCTAATATATTTGCGTTTGGGAGATCCCTATACCATAGGTGTGCCCAATATCTTTGCCAAATGCTTTATATAATGACCACAATAGTTTAGTGTTATTAACTTCTTGAGTGTTTGTAGTTTACTAAACTAATTTTGTTGCTTCTCAGCGGTAGAGTGACCGACCGCTATTTTGGTCATTTCTCATTGAGAAGCATATAAATGATTATGCCAGTTTTAAACAGTGTAATGTTTATTCTACTGTTGCATTATGCTTAGACATGACCTCGGTTCTGGAACCAACGATTTTCGGTTCCTCCATACGAGGAACTTGGGCCAGTTCTGGTTTGATTCCTTTTTTTAGTTTCTAATTTTTGAACTGTTTTTACTCTGTCGAATACTAATTTTTATATATAAGAAAAATTAATAAAATAATAAAAAAATAAAAAATGGGCTTGAACTTAATCCTTACCATAATTAAGTTAGCTACATATCCTCTTGGGGTTTACGACTTTTTTGGTTTGCTACAAGTTGGAGGAAAAGATGTAAGTGGAAAATTGGGAATAAAATGTGAGGAAAATGTAAGAAATTGGGATTGTGTAAGTTCTTCAGTGTTTGGTTGTAATGAGGAAGTGTAAGTGGAAAAAATATATTGTGTTTTCCGGTGTTTGGTTAGTAATGTGAAAGTGAAAGTGGAAAAGCTGACCACAAAGTTGACCATAAAATAATATTAAAATAAATATTAATTATGCAGTTTTTATTTGCATTGTAATTAGACTGCAAGTGAAATTTACTTGATCACAAAATTAACTGTAGCACCCTGCAAGTGGGAAAATGGTAATGTAAAAAGGAGATGTAAAAAAGAAAAGGGAGAAGGAAAAGCGGTTTTTCCCTGGAAATACGTTTTTCCCACTTTCGTTTTTTCCCACTTTCGCTCCGTAACAACACGCCCTTAGAATCAAAGCCCACATAGTTTTCTTGCCTCAATTTTCATACCTTACCTCAATCACTTACTTTCGTTTCAGTTGTCATTTCCTTTCTGTTTCGATTGTCTTCATTTCCATAAAGTCTTTATTTTGTTCCTTCGTCTTAAGTTTGCTTTTGTCTAATCATCAAGACATGCTTGGGCTTCAACTGATTTGGGGGATTTACTGGATGAGTTTGATTCAAAATACTTTCCCTTTACTAAATGTTTGCTCCACGGTTATTTAGCAATAATTATTATGATTGAGAATTGTGTTGAATACTCCTACCATTATAGGATTGGACTACAAATTCTACTATTTTCATTATATAAGACAAATTTCTTTTTAACTTCATTAAATATAGCATAAAAATCTACATTCAATTTTAGCATTTCATAATAAGTAAATAAACTATTAATACAATCCATCTAATTTACAACATGGATCAAAAAACACATGCAACTAAATAAATAGGTGGAATTATTTTAAAACATTCTACTCATTTATTTTTCATTACTTGAATACATGCAATAAATTCACATCGTTTTTATTTTTTTCCATCACACCATAAATATTAATTACTTAATTAAAAATAAATTTGTAGGATAAAAAACATCAAATAAAGTGTAAATAGAATAATTAAAAAATTTAAAATATCTAAAATACTTTTACAGATGCAGATATAAAAAAATTTCATTAATATTGTTAGCAATAAAATCACATAATAATTTTTATAAACATTACTATCATTAATTAATTCATAAGTTGAATTCTAACGGGTTGGAATATCCAATGGAAATCATTTGGGTCTCATCATATCTTTTGATTTAGAATATTTTGCCCAATTTTTCATTATTCGTGAATGTGTCCACAAATAGTGAAGTGCGTATCTAATATGTTTATTATAATTTTTTTAGTTGTTTCAAAACCATCTTGCATATATAAATTTAAATATGGCAAGTACATGTTTGATGAAAAAATTATCTCAAAATTCAGATTTACAAACTTTTCTAATTTGGAGATAGATGTAGTATTAGCAGATGCATTATCAAAACATATTATAAAAATCTTATTGATCAAATTATATTCTTCCTCAACTACTTTTAACAATTTATAAATATTAGAAGCAGTATGCTTTTCATCAAACACTCTAAATGCAATTATTTTCATTTCTAATTATTATCTACATATTTTAGTCTTGCTATGTTCTTATGTCTTACTTTTTAAGAAATTATTGTGTCGTATCCGTGTTCGCGTGTGTTCTTGTTCATATTTTTTAAGTTCTTAATGATGAAGATTATCTAAATTAGTAACTATTTTTTCTTCTGATACTAATTTTAATATTATTTCGTGTAGAAAGTTTCATTTTTAATTAAATTTCTATATTATGTTGCCACATAAATACTACTTATATTATTATATTATGATTTCAGGGTGTTTTTGCGCAATGATTTGTTGCGAATTTTTTGAGTTCTATTATCGAGAAGAGCACAGAACAAACATAAAATTGGGTTCACAATATATGGTGGATTGCATAATACCAAATGAAAAGATATAAGAGTAAATTAATACCTTACCGAAAGGTTTTCTATATATCTGATTTCATGGTTTGATCTTCCAAACCAAAGTTGGTAAGATTGTAAACTGACTTTCTAAATTCTTTTAGAAAATTATAAATTGATTTGTATTCTCATTTTTTATGGAGGATTATATGGAGGAGTTTAGAAACTCGGTTTACAATCTTCTCAAGCTTGGTTTGAAATCTCACTCTATGATTTTGGATGTATAGAATTTTTTTTTTAAGGTATAAAGAAAATGATCAGTTTTCTCTTATATCTTTTCATTTAGTAATAACAGTTCACCATGTCTTGTGGATTCAATCTTATGTCTGCTCCGTTCTCTTTTCGATCATAGAACTCGAGAAATTCAAGTAGTACTCATGTCCCGCTAATCTCTCGAGCATTTGGTCAATGAACGGAAGAGGAAAGTGGTCTTTACGTGTGGCAGTGTTCAACTTTCGGTAATCGATACAAACTCGAATCTTCGTTGGAAGACGTGTTTGTATCAATTCTTTCTTCTCATTTTCTATCACAGTAAACCCTGCTTTCTTGGGTACAGCGTGAACTGGACTTACCCACTGGCTATCGGATATGGGATAAATAATCCCATTATCTAATAGCTTCAAGATCTCGGCTCTAACAGCTTCTTGCATGATTGGGTTTAGTCTGCGCTGAGTGTCTCGTTTTGGCTTGGCATATTTTACCACTTCTATACTATGCATATTGTAAATAAAATGTGATTTTTAACCCTTTTTCTCTCTATTTTTACAGGTCCACAACTTAAAAGAGAAAAAGTCCATTAATCACTTTAATTAGCAATAATTAAAGAGATTAAATCCATAAGCCCAAAAGAGCCCAAGATTTGAATTTGAATTCAGTTAAGATCCGCGCGCCAATTGGATCTTCCAGAAGTCCACGTGGATAACCACCTAACAACCAAATCACAACAGAAAATCTGGGCTCAACGGCCCAGATTTTGCCGCCAAAACTGGGGATTTCCCGCGTATCTGCGGCGGTTTGGAGGCAGTTGGAGCCCGGATTTTGCGCCAACGGCCAGGGCTCTAGATCCTTCTCATGGATGGCTATAAATAGAGGACCAGGGTCTCTGCGAAAGAGCAGAGAAGAGAGAAGAAAATAGGGGAAATTCTTGTATTTTGTTTTGTTATTCTCCTAGGTTTTTAGACTTCATCTTCTTCCTCCTAGAGATTTTGACAAAGTGAGAGAGAGAGTGCTGTTTGAAAGCTTGTATCAAGGAAGTGACATTCTTGTAGGCAAGGATTAATCAGAAGAACTCTATTCTTCTCTTTGCAAGCTCTAGTATGTTCTACTTTGCTTTAATTTCTTGCTTTGATTTTAGTTCATTTCTATTGCTTTAGTTCTAATTGCTTTACATCATGAATAGTTGCTTTGTTTCTAGTGTAATGGATAGCTAAGTCTCTATTGCATGGCTAGCTAAGGACTTACCTAGCTAACTTCTATCTCTTTGGATGATGCTTATCTTTATACTTGCATTGTGATAATTCTTTTACTTACCAAGGAAGTAGAGTTGCTTTCCCTTGGCAATTGCTTGTTCATACTCCATATGACTCATGTGTGCCTCATTTAGAGCCTTGTCTAGAACAAGAGCCTTTGATGGAACATGGAGATGGATCACCTACATATTCTACTTGTAAGAACAACTTCTCTACTTCAAGCTAATTTGTTGTTATGTCTTGAATGTTTGAATGAATGTTGATTCTTCGAACTTAGCATCTTTGAGTACATATCCTAGAGTTCATCATTGAACATCTATCTAGAGAGCCAATGAATTCATATGAGTCTTCAAGCTAAGAACAAGAGAACACTCATCTCCATAACGGTAAAACACTTGAACAAACAAGCAAGATATCTCTATTGCCAATGAATCAACATGAGGCAATCAAGCATCACCATTGAGTTTAGCAAGTTAGCAATGAGGTAAAGTTAACTAGCCATGTACCTTCTCATCTAAAGTTTTCTAACACTTTCTTTACTAGCTTTTCTTTCTTTGCAACACACTTCACCCAAGTTCTTTTGATTTCTTTTTCCATAATGCACAAATCCATCACTTCTTTTCATGTTGCTTCTTGCATTTGTGTAAATACATAGAAGACATTTCGTTTTTCATTTCTTCACTCCATACCGTAACGCTTCTATCGCTAGCTCTCCCGGAGAATCGACCCGGTATAGCCATTGCTATAGCGGAGATTGGAAAGGGTGTATTGATCTTTGAATACATTTGTGGAGTAAACGAGCACCAAGGTTAACTCTAAACCTTTCTTCTTTAATTGAATACTTGTGTAATAACTCTACATTACTCTTTCCCAATCAAATTTTTATACATTACTCTTAAAATTGTGTATAAAAGTAGACGTTGGCCCTAGGGACATCCGGACTCACTTAGGAGATTATCCTAAGGGGGAAAAGTGTTAGAAAGTGACTTTTGTAAAATCAGTGTCTAGGAAAGGGGTTGAGAGCCGAAAGCCCCTCCCAACAACCTTGACCTTCCCTGGCTGATTCGCTTATAGTCAAAGTCTACACCAAACCTCCTGTGGACGATCTAAAGTTAGATGTCGTCTAGGTCCAGGAAACCTAGAAAGCTTGGATTAATTTTTCTTTTTCCTTGATTGTTATTTTTTCATTTTCCGCCTGTGTGAAAGGTGCACGTTGATTGTGTAATTGTATGCAAGAGTGGTATCGAGATCCGAATTCTGCTAGGCTTGTAAGAACTTCTACACTGCCACATACACCACCACTCGACACAATCATGACCACCAACGTTTCGTTGCAAGACAAGTTCTATCCGATTCGCACATCACTTCCATCGTGCATTCTCCTCCCAAACACAAATGGAAATAACTTTGAGTTGAAGCCCCAGTTCATAAACACACTTCCACGATTCCATGGCCTTGAATCTGAGGATGCGTACTTCTTCATCCGAGAGTTTGAAGAAGTATGCCTTATGATGAGAATTTTCCAGTTGACCGAGGATGCTGTCAGACTTAGGTTTATACCTTTTGCACTTAAGGATATCGCTAAGAAGTGGCTTTATAATCTTTCAGTTAGCTCAATTTCTTCTTGGGATGATTTCGTTAAGGTCTTTCTTAAAAAGTTTTATCCTTGGGCGCGAGCATCAATCTTCTCCCCTACCATTTCTTGCATCATAGGGCAGACCACCATAAATAGGGCTTTGCTAGACTTGGGCGCGAGCATCAATCTTCTCCCCTTTTCCGTATATCAGCAGTTAGGGTTAGGCAACCTTCGTCCAACCCAGATGACTATCCAATGGCTGACCGCTCTGTAAAGATTCCCAAGGGGGAAATTACAGATGTTTTTATACGGGTCGGGAATTTATTTACCCCGTGGACTTTGTTGTTCTTGAAACACAGCCCGTACAAAATCACAGAGCGCAAACACCCGTCATTCTCGGACGTCCTTTTTTAGCCACCGCAAATGCAATAATCAACTGTAGAATGGATCGATGCGGTTAACTTTCGGAGATATGACGAAAGAGGTGAATGTCTTCCATTTGGGGAAGCAGCCAAGGGATGTGGACAATGATTCCTTTGAAGTAAACTTGATTGAGGGTTTGACCAGTGAACATGTGGACGAGGTGGAGTATGAGTCTGAAGAGGAGTTTGAGTTGGAGTCGGATGACTTCAACCTGGATCAGATTGTTGGATCAAATGTTGAACGGACCACTAATTCCACCCCTATTCTTCCCTTGCACCATGAGCAACCTGTGATAGATCCGGTACCTTCTTCTGAGCTTAAGGCTCTTCCCGATCATCTCAAATACAAGTACTTGGATGAGAAGGAATCCTTTCCTGTAATAATTGCATCCAATCTTACTTAGCAACAAGAAGAGGACCTTCTGACTGTGTTAAGGAAAATAGAGAGGCCATTGGTTGGACCATGGCTAATATCAAGGGGATTAGTCCTTCCATTGTCCAACATAGAATTCATCTGATGGAAGATGCTAAGCCAAAAAGAGACCCACAGCGTAGACTTTAACCCCATTATGCAAGAAGCTGTTAGATCTGAGATTTTGAAACTATTAGACAATGGGATTATCTATCTCATATATGATAGTCAATGGGTAAGTCCAGTTCATGCTGTGCCTAAGAAAGCTGGATTTACGGTGGTAGAAAATGAGAATAAAGAATTGATACAAACACGTCTTCCAACGAAGATTCGAGTTTGTATTGATTACAGAAAGTTGAATAACGCCACACGTAAAGACCACTTTCCTCTTCCATTCATCGATCAAATGCTGGAGAGATTGGCGGGACACGAGTACTATTGTTTCCTGGATGGATATTCAGGATATAATCAGATCCCAATTGCTCCCGAAGACCAAGAGAAGACTACCTTCACCTGTCCCTTTGGAACGTTTGCTTACCGAAGGATGCCCTTCGGTCTATGCAATGCTCCTGCAACTTTTCAACGTTGCATGTTGAGCCTCTTTTCGGACATGGTGGAGAAATTTTTGAAAATTTTTATGGATGATTTTTCGATCTATGGGGATTCCTTTGAGCAATGCTTGTACCATTTAAAGTTGGTGTTACAACGCTGTATGGAGAAAAATTTGACACTTAACTGGGAAAAGTGTCATTTTATGGTCAAGCAAGGAATCGTGCTTGGGCATAGGGTATCAAGAATAGGAATCGAGGTAGACAAGTCCAAAGTGGAAGTCATAACAAAGCTCACTGAACCGACGTGCTTAAAAGACATTAGATCATTTTTAGGGCACGCCGGTTTCTATAGGCGATTTATTCAAGGGTTTAGCAACATTGCAAGACCCTTGACAAATCTCTTAGGAAAAGATGTACCCTTTATATTTGATGAGGAATGTCAAAAATCGTGGAAAGAGCTTAAGAGTAGACTTGTCTCAGCACCGATCATCTCTGCACCAGATTGGACCAAGCCTTTTGAGATTATGTGTGATGCCTCTGACTTTGCTATAGGCGCTGTTTTAGGGCAGCATATTGATAATAGGCAACACGTAATCTATTATGCTAGCAGAACGCTGAATGATGCCCAACTCAATTACACAACTACTGAAAAGGAATTTTTAGCGGTTGTCTTTGCGTTGGAGAAATTTCGTCAATATCTGCTAGGGTCCAGAACTGTTATTTTCACTGATCACTCCGCCCTAAAATACTTGATGCAAAAGAAGGATGCTAAGGCGAGACTGATTTGATGGATACTTCTTTTGCAAGAGTTTGATTTAGAGATTAAAGATAAAAAGGGCATTGAGAACGTGGTAGCTGATCATTTGTCGAGAATCCCAAATGCACCTAAGGAGAATATACCGATTAATGATGATTTTCCTGACGAACACATTTTTGAGATATGTGGAGAGCCCTGGTATGCTGATATAGTGAACTACCTTGCTACCAGGCAAATACCTTCTCATTGGTCAGGACAAGGAAAACACCGTTTTCTGCGCCAAATGCGGTTCTTCTTTTGGGATGAACCATATTTATTCAAATACTGTCCTGACCAAATCATACGTAGATGCCTTCCTGAGGATGAACATCAGAGCGTTTTGACATTCTGTCACAAGTTAGCTTGCGGTGGACATTTTGGTCCACGGAAAACTGCTGAGAAAGTGCTTCAGAGTGGATTCTACTGGCCCACTCTCTTTAAGGATGCATATAATTTCTGCAAGCTTTGTGATAAGTGTCAAATGACGGGTCGTATCACACAAAGAGACATGATGCCCCTCACACCCATCTTGGAAGTCGAAATTTTCGACCTCTGGGGCATCGATTTTATGGGACCCTTTCCTCTGTCCTACGGTAACCAATACATTTTGGTAGCCGTAGATTATGTTTCCAAGTGGGCTGAAGCAATTCCAACACGGACGAATGACAACCATGTTGTCATTAAGTTTTTAAGAGAAAACATCATCTCTCGCTTCGGAGCCCCCCGTGCGATAATAAGCGATAATGGGAGTCATTTCTGCAATAGAGCTTTTGAAGCTTTGATGCGAAAATACTCTATTACTCACAAATTGTCCACGGCTTATCATCCTCAAACCAATGGGCAAGTTGAAGTCACGAATAGACAGATAAAACTCATTTTGGAGAAAACTGTAGGACAGAACCGTAAGGATTGGTCCATCAAACTCACTGATGCCTTATGGGCATACAGGACCGCTTACAAGACTGTCCTCGGTATGTCTCCATATCGAGTTGTATTTGGGAAACCTTGTCACTTGCCTGTTGAATTAGAACACCGAGCTATGTGGGCTTTAAAGCAGCTGAACTTGGATTTGGATAAAGTCGGTGCTCTACGGAAGTTGCAGTTATCTGAGCTTGAAGAGCTGAGAAACGAGGTATATGACAATACTCGGATCACTAAACACAGAACCAAGCTTTTTCACGATAAATCCATTCACCGAAAGATTTTTGTCGTAGGACAAAATGTTCTGTTGTACAATTCACGACTCCACCTTTTCCCTGGTAAATTGAGAACCAGGTGGTCAGGACCATTCATTGTTCAAAATGTCTTCTCCCATGGTGCGATTGAGATTCTTGACCCGAATAATGGTAACAAATTCACTGTGAACGGTCAACGTCTTAAGCCATTCTTTACCACTGATCCCGTGTCACACGAAGTTCATGAATTGGGTCTTTGTGACCCAGTTTATTTGTGACAATTCCATCTGTATAGTTTCCCGTGTATTTTCCTGAATATCATTTTGGGACCACCCTTGTAAATAATTTTCTTTTACATTTTTTTGTAAATAATAAATAAAAAAATTTAGGGATTTTTGTGCTTATAAGAGTTTCACATTCCTAGGATTTTCTCTTCCTTAGGATTCCTTTCATTTCCAAACTCCTTTGACCTAGGGTTGTAAATATACCTTTGACCTAGGGATAAATTTGAAAATCCCATTTTTACCTACCCTTATAAATATTCTCCTCACCAACTCTTTCTCCCTCAAACGCAGACTTCCTTTCAGATCTGAGAACCTCCTTCAAGATCCGACCTCCGTCACATTTCCCTTCACCAGACTCCTCAGATCTGCCGTAAAAACCCACTTCCAGCCGCAGATCCACCGCACTCCGGCCACCTCTGGCGCCCAGAAAAATTCTGCCTGGCTGATTTCTACTTCCAGTGGCAGATCCAGAGCAACTCTTCCAAATTCTTTCTCGGGTGCCTTCTGCACAACTGTTTTGGATTTCCCCCCACGATCTCCGGGGGTGGTTTGCATTTTCCTATCTCAAATCCTTTGCTTTACATTCCATTAGCATATATGGCACCGAATTTGTATGTGGAAAGGGATTTTTCTATACTTTTGAATGAAAGTAGGGGGTATGAGCACATTTTTGTGGATAGAATACGTGCTTGGAATTGGTACTCTTTGGTCTATGATAACAATGAGCACGATGCATACTTTGCCCTGATCTTGTCACTACCTTTTACAATTCAATTGATCAAGCATCTGTGAATCATGACACGTACCAATTTGTATCTCACGTACCAATCTGTGAATCATGGATGATTTGCAACACGGGTCTGTTAAAGGATGATTGATGTTCAAGCCCTAAAATGTTGCGTTGGATCCAGCGTCCAACGCA
The DNA here is from genome assembly GCA_038442645.1 of Agave tequilana. Classification (NCBI taxonomy): domain Eukaryota; kingdom Viridiplantae; phylum Streptophyta; class Magnoliopsida; order Asparagales; family Asparagaceae; genus Agave; species Agave tequilana. The sequence continues at coordinate 47,542 of JAVJIF010019201.1, forward strand.
ATGCACATTTCTAAAGGTCGTATTGGCTTTGAGCCCACGATCATGCTCTGTGCAGCGAACCCCCATGATGGTCATGTAGTCTATCAGTGGCAAGGGGTCGCTATGGTTGGGGTGAATTGGGACATCAATAATTTCAGCAATGAGAGGGATTGTGACAAGGATGTCACCTAATGGCATATGAACTACGAATTGGTGTGTCTCATAATTAATAGATGCATGATCGAGTGCATTATAAAATATATTGACTAGTTCAGGGCAATAGTATGCATCATTTTCACTGTTATCGTAAACCAGAGAATACCAATTCCATGTACGTAATCTATCAACAAAGATGTGCCCATACCCTATTATCATTCAGAATTTTTGAAAAATCCCTTTCCACAAACAGATTCGGGGCCATGTATAATAATGAAATTAAAGCAAAGGATCAAAGAGCAAACCACCCCCGGAGTTCGTGGGGGGAAAATCCAAAAGCAGGTGTGCAGAGGGCACCAGGAACTGATTCTGGAAGAATGGGTACTGAATCTGCCACCAGAGAAAAATTTCGATCGGTCAGAAATTTTTCTGCGCTCCAAATGTAGCAGGACTGCCGCAAATCTGCGGCAAAGGTTGTTGAATTGCGGCAGAAAAAGGGTTGTGGAAGTGAAAATTTTCAGAGGTCTGTGATTGAAGGAGGATTTCAGATCTGAGGGGAACTTTGCGTTTTTAGGGAGGAGGGGTAGGTGAAGAGAGTATTTATAGGAGGGAGAGAAAATGTGATTTCCAATATTAACCCTAGGTCAAAAGTGTATTTACAACCCTAGGAAAAGGAGTTTGAAAATGAATGGGATCCTAGGGAAGGTAGAATCCTAGGAATTTGAAACTCTTTTAAGCAAAAAAGTCCCTCATTATTTTTTTTATTTGTATTTACAAAATTTTATTTACAAAAGTGATCCCAAAATGATATGCAGGGAAATTCTCGGGAAACTGTACAGATGGAATGGTCACAGATAAACTGGGTCAAAAAGACCCAATTCATGAACTTCTTGTGACACGACATCGGTGGTAAATAATGGCTTTAAACGTTGACCATTTACAGTAAATGTGTTGCCATTATTAGGATCAAGAATCTCTATAGCACCGTGTGAGAAGACTTTATTCACTATGTATGGTCCTGACCACCTGGTTCTCAATTTACCAGGAAATAGATGGAGTCTTGAGTTGTACAACAGAACCTTTTGTCCTGAGACAAAAATTTTCCGGTGAATGGAATTATCATGAAAGAGCTTGGTTCTGTGTTTTGTTATCCGAGCATTGTCATATGCCTCATTTCTTAGCTCTTCTAGCTCGGATATCTGCAACTTCTTCAAAGCACCGGCTTTATCTAAATCCAAGTTCAGCTGCTTTAAAGCCCACATAGCTCGGTGTTCTAACTCCACAGGCAAGTGACAAGGTTTTCCAAATACAACTCGATATGGAGACATACCGAGGACAGTCTTGTAAGCAGTCCTGTAAGCCCATAAGGCATCAGTGAGTTTGATGGACCAATCCTTACGGTCCTGTCCAACGGTTTTCTCCAAGATGAGTTTTATTTGTCTATTCGTGACTTCTACTTGCCCGTTGGTCTGAGGATGGTATGCCGTGGATAATTTGTGAGTAATAGAGTATTTACGCATCAGGGCTTCAAAAGCCCTATTGCTAAAATGACTCCCATTGTCACTTATTATCGCACGGGGGGCTCCGAAGCGAGAAATGATGTAGTCTCGTAAAAACTTGATGACAACTTGGTTGTCATTTGTCCTTGTTGGAATTGCTTCAGTCCATTTGGAAACATAATCTACGGCTACCAAAATGTATTGGTTACCATAGGACAGAGGAAAGGGTCCCATAAAGTCGATGCCCATAAGTCAAAAATTTCGACTTCCAAGATGGGAGTAAGGAGCATCATGTTTTTCTGTGTGATTCGACCCGTCATTTGACACCTATCACATAGCTTGCAAAAGGTATATGCATCCTTAAAGGGAGTGGGCCAGTAAAATCCACTCTGAAGTACTTTCTCAGCAGTTTTCCGTGGACCAAAATGTCCACCGCAAGCTAGTTTGTGACAAAATGTCAAGACACTCTGATCTTCCTCCTCAGGAAGACACCTTCGTATGATCTGGTCAGGACAATATTTGAATAAATACGGTTCATCCAAAAGAAGAACCGCATTTGACTCATGAAACGGTGTTTGACCTGACCTGACCAATTAGAAGGTATTTGCCCGGTAGCAAGGTAATTTGCTATGTCAGCATACCAGGGCTCTCCATTCATTGTGTGGATGTGCTCGTCAGGAAAATCATCATTTATTGGTATTTTCTCCGTTGGTGCATTTGGGATTCTCGACAAGTGATCAGCTACCACATTTTCAACGCCCTTTTTGTCCCTAATCTCTAAATCAAACTCTTGCAAAAGAAGTATCCATCGAATACCACGTATATTCGATGGATACTTCTTAGAATCTTCGTCCCCGGCAACGGCGCCAAAAATTTGATTAGGAAAAGGATAGACGTGGTAGATTGCACAAATATTCAATAAAAGAAAGAAGGTTTAGAGTCAACCTTAGGTGCTTGATCACTCCACAATGTATTTAAAATGATCGATGTATCCTTTCCAAATCACCGTAGTAGCACAAGCTATACGGGTCGAATCCACAAGGAGAGCTCACGATGGAAGCTTTACGGTTTAATGTGAAGATAGAAAACGAAAGTTCTTCTTTGTTTTAAAGAATACAAAAGACATGGAAAAAGAAATGAAAGAATTAGTGGTTGGTTTGTACATGAAATGAAAACTATGGAAATAAAATGAAAATAATCGAAGACAAGGTTTGCTTTGGAATTAATACTAAAAGAATGAAAACTTGTAGAAGACTTTTAGATGAGAAGAGCCATGACTAGCTAACATTACTAACTTGCTAACTTACTAATCTCCGTTAGGGTGATGCTTGCCTCATGTTGATTCATCGGCATATGTTTGTCTTGTGTGTTGGTCTAGTTACTTTCCCACTTGATTGACGGGTAATCTTCTTGGACTTGTCTTGTAGCCTCATTGATGTCATAGGCCTTCAAGATAGACTTTCAATGGTGGAATCAAAAGAGTTGCCACTCAAGGGATGCTAAGGAAGAAGATACAACATTCATTAATTGAAGTAAAGAAGTTGTACAACAAATAGCATATGGTTGGTGATCCATCTCCATGTTCCATCAAGGCACTTGTTCTAAAGACAAGCCTCTAAATGAGGCACACATGAATCATATGGAGAATTACAACAAGAGATTGCCAAGCATGAAAGTAACCCATCGGGGATGAAAAAGACTCAATCAATTGCAAGATGAAGAATTTGCATTCACCCAAGAGTTAGAAGTTAAGCAAGATTAGTTGTTAGCTAGTCATGTTAGAAGAATTTAGCTACTAGCCATTAGAAGAAAAGAAAAGCAATTCATGAATAAGAGTGCAATGAAAGTAAAGCTTGAATGAAAGAATGCAAGTAAAGTACTAGAAAATGCTCAAGTAGAGAAAGGAGATTGGATTAAACCTTGCTTCACAAGTTGTCAGACCTTGATTTACACAAGCTTTCTCTCTCTCACAATCTCTCTTTTTGCAGAATTTCTAGGAGGAAGAAGAAGAACTAGAGCAACAAAAATCTTAGAGAAAAAACTACAAAATACAAGCTCTATCCTCTAATCTCTCCTCCCTCTTTTGCGCTGGCCCTGATGGTCTATTTATATGCTCAGAGAAGAAGGCTCCAGAATCAGGCAGGTGGAGAAAATCTCAGGCTCAACGGCCCTGTAACTGTCGTGGAAATGCGGCAAAAGCCGTGGAAACGCGGCAAAATCTTGGCCGTTGAGGCTGAGATTTCTGGTGCGAGTTTGTTACAGGTTGTTAGCCACGTGGACCTTCTGGAAGTCTGACTTGGCGTGTGGATTTCTCCAGATCCTGGGCTCAACCTTTGGGCTCTCTTTTGGGCTTTGATTTCTTTTGGGCTTTGATTTATTCTCCTTTAATTCTTGATAATTAAAGGGATTTTGGGCCTTTTCTCTATTAGAATATGGACCTGCAAAAATAGAGAGAAAAAGATTAAAAAATCACATTTTTATTTACAATATGCATGGTATGGATGTGGTAAAATATGCAAAAATGAATAACAATCACACCCCCATACCTAGCTTTTGCTCGTCCTCGAGCAAAAAAGAAAGAAAAAGAAAATCCTAACTAGATTATTACACCACTTTCGTAGGTGAAACGATTGCACTGAGCGTGTGCAACAAGCTGTTAAACCTCTAGGTTACCCTAGAGGAGGAGTGTTGTCTCCTGAGGGTATTCAGCGGATTGCACCCACAAAATCCATAAGAAAGAAGACAAATGTTAGTATTTTGAAAACACATTTTGAAAGAAAGACAAGTTTATGAAATATTTTTGCAAAAATATAAGCGATCTAAGGTCATAAGTCCACCAAAAATCATTCTTTCTTAAACTTGGTCTCCATGCAAGATCTTGTCTTCAATTAAGGTAAGAATTCAAAATTGGATTGAATAATTTATCTTTCATAAAACCTAGATAATATGCACTTTGTGACAGTGAAGATTTCTGGGATTTCAACTCTAACCATCAAGCCATTTATTTATATTATTTTTTTCTTTTTTCTTTTTTTCTTCTTTTTTTCTTTCTTTTTCTTTTTTTCTTTTTTTTCTTCCCTTAGTTTTCTTAGGTTTTCTAGTTCACCCATGTAGCGAGCCTATAACCGATGACTCCCAAACCAGATGGTTCTAGGGCACCAGATGAGAAAACATCCCTTGGGTTAAAGGACTCGAGTAAACAAGGCCACAAAACTAAGGGGGATTATTTGTTCTTTTGATCACCGTTAGGCGTGAATAATCATGCTTCTTGAGGCATAATTATCCAGCTTAATAAGTGATGTTTTCTTTTGACCACCGTTAGGCTTGAATAATCATGCTTCTTGAGGCATAATTATCCAGCTTAATAAGTGATGTTTTATTTATTTTAATGGCATTTTAGGTCTTTGTTTCCATCCCAAAAATGTGTAAGTGTGAAGTGTATATTATCTAAGGTAAAAAATTCAAGATAAAATTATCTCTCCAATTCATCTTACTTAGCCTATAATTTTAAACAAGATCCATTATTTCAACTAGGTTTAAGATGTCATAATTAAGGCTTTCTTAATTTCTAAGATCATCTTAATTTTCTTAAAAATAGATTAAAACTTTGTCTCTTATTTCAAAAAGTTTTTAAAGAAAGAGAAAATTCCTATACAAAAGGGAAGATTTCTAAAAGAAGGGTAAAAGAAAGAAAATCTAAAAAATTCTAAGTTAGTAAACCCTCCCCCACACTTATCTCATGCATTGTCCTCAATGCATCGTGATGTATGTATGCATGAAACAAATAGAGAGGGAAGGAAAAATTACCTTAATCCACATTTTAAAAGAGAAAAGGCCCAAAATCTCTTTAATTAGCAATAATTAAAGGGAATTAATTCAAAGCCCAAAAGAGAGCCCAAGTTTGAATCCAGAATCAGGAGAGATCCACGCGCCAACTCAAACTTCCAGAAGGTCCACGTGGCTAACAACCTACGAGATACGCGCAACAGAAATCTTGGCCTCAACGGCAAGATTCTGCCGCAGATTCTGGGTAACTGCCGCAGATCTGCGGCATTTAGAAAGCTGTTGAAGCCCGGATTTCTCTCCAACAACCTGGGCTCTAGATCCTTCTCTCTGAGCCCTATAAATACAGCACCAGGGTCTGCACGAGCTCAACAGAGGAGAGAGAGGAGAGATTAGGGGAAAAGCTTGTATTTTGTGAGAGAGTGTTGGTATTCTCTTAGGTTTTAGTTCTTCCTCTTCTTCCTCCTAGAGATTTTGTTAAAGAGAGAAAAGAGAGTGTTTTTGAGAGCTTGTAGGTAAGGAGGTGACATCACTTGTAAGCAAGGATTAATCAAAGCTTCATTCTTCTCTTTACAATCTCTAGTACTTTGCTTTACTTTGCTTTACTTCTATTGCATTTCTATTTTCATCATGAATTGTTGTTTAGTTTCTTTTGTAATGGATAGCTAAATCTCTCTTACATGGCTAGCTAACAACTCTCATTGCTAACTTCTAACTCTTTGGGTGATTGCTAAATTCTATACTTGCATTGTTAAAGTCTCTTTTGCTTTCTAAGGAAGTAGAGTTGCTTTCACTTGGTAAAATGCTTGTTCATACTCCATATGATTCATGTGTGCCTCATTTAGAGCCTTGTCTAGAATAAGTGCCTTGATGGAACATGGAGATGGATCACCAAACATATGCTATTTGTAGAACAACTTCTTTACTTCAAGCTAATTTGTTGTTATGTCTTGAATGACTAATGAATGTTGTATCTTCTTCCTTAGCATCCCTTGAGTACCACTCCTTGTAGTCCACCATAGAAAATCTATCTCGGGAGCCAATGAATCAATATGAGGCTACAAGTTAAGACCGAGAAGAACACTCATCTTCAAAACGGGAAAAATACTTGACCAAACAAGCAAGTCATCTCTATTGCCAATGAATCAACATGAGGCAATCATGCATCACCCTTGAGCTTAGTAAGTTAGCAAAGTAGTAAAGTTAGCTAGCCATGGCTTTTATCATCTAAAATTTTCTAAACATTTTCTTTACTAGCTTTCTCTCTTAGCAATACACTTTTCCAAAGTTCTTTTGATTTCCTTTCCATGATGAACAAATCCACCAATTCTTTCATTTTCTTTTCCATGCTTTTTGCATTTGTTTAAAAACAAAGAAGAATCTTCGTTTTTCTTTCTTCACTACGAACCGTAAAGCTTCCATCGTGAGCTCTCCTCGAGGATCGACCCGTATAGCTCTTTGCTACTACGGAGATTGGAAAGGATACATTAATCATTTGAAATACATTTGTGGAGTGATCAAGCACTAAGGTTGACTCTAAACCTTCCCTCTTTTACATAATATCTGTGCAAATACTTCACACTATCTTTTCCTAATCAATTTTTGGCGCCGTTGCCGGGGAAGGTTTAATTTTGGGCAAATTATAACCCTTACTCCAATCAATTCTCTTAGTGTAGAAAAACATATACCAGACCCAATTATAACCCTTACTCCAAGACTTATAATCCGATCAAATCTTCTCTTATTTTGCTCGGGACGAGCAAAAGAATAAGTGTGGGGGTGTGATTAGTCTATAATTCTGTATTATTATGTCGCATTCTCTCACAGATTTATGAATAAATTGTCGGTCTAAACCGTGTTTTGGTCTTAATTGCAGGTAAATCCAAAGTCCAAGGGCAAAGGTGTAATAAGAGCTTAATTAGACCCAATTAAGGGTAATTAAATCCGCATTACTTGGAGGCCAAGCAAGGGATTATCTAGAAGATTCATTGAACCTAGCCTCTTGCGCACATCAGACGAATCTGCGGTCGGATTTACCCGAAATAGAATATACCAAGAAGTGTCTCGAAGCCAGACGGAGCCACGAACCAAAACCAGGGACCAGAGTCCCTGGTATTGCCGCGGATCCGCGGCAATCCTTGCGGACCGCGGCAATCCTGTGGAGCCACGCGTCGATTTTCGACGCGTGGCCCCGTCTCGTCTTCTGGATCCTTCTGAGCCCGATAAATAGCCCTGCAGAGAGCCAAACCGAGAGCAGTTTTCGTTTTTAGGAGTAGGTGCAGATTTTAGGAGTAGTGTAGGAGAGTTCTTCATTTCTTGTATTTTCATTTCTTTTTCTTAGATCATTGTAGTAGGGCTGAGTGATTTCTAGAGAGAGAAAGCAAGGGGTTGATGTAATAGAGAGTGACACTCTATGTAAAGATGCCTCCTTTCTCTTTCAATGTAATCTCCTTCACCTTCTACATGATTTCTTGCTAATTTTTCATCTCATGGCAATCTAACTACTAACCACTAACCATCTAACCACTTACTTGATAATCCACATGAATCGGGTTGCCTCTACAAGGCCTTGTTCTTGCAAGAGCCATTGATGGCCAAAGATGATGGGTTCTAACATCTAACTTGCTAACTTGCTAACCAAGCTAACTCTCTTTTATTTCATGCTCTTTTATTTCATGCTAGTAGTGTAATGAGTGATGCTTGTATTAGCTTGTTCTTGATGCAATGTTTTGATTGTGATGAACCATCCATGAGCCATGCTTTGTACCGTCTCTTGGAGCCAAGGATTGTGGTGGCCGAGGATCAAAATGTGAGGCAACTATCTCGAAGAGGTTAGCATGGTTAGTGGAGCATTTAGTAGTTAGTAGCCATGAGTTTTCTTTTAGTTTGTTTTAGAAATCATTTTCAAGTTTCTTTTGATCATTTCCATCGTTGTTTTCACCGCCTTCTTAGTTTACCTTTGTTCCATCTTCTTTTCTATTCATTTTCCAAACCACTTCTATTTTGTTTTCACTTCGCCGTTTTTATCACTCTCCTCACCTACCACATTCTGGATTTCCTTTTCTTTTTTTTTTACTTTCTTTTTAATTCTTTCAACAAAGAAGAACTGTTAACAAATAACGGGAATAGAAACTGTCAATGCTTCTATCGCCTCTCTTCCCTGTGGATTCGACCCGTTAAGCCAATGCTATAACGGAAGTATCGAGGGTACATTAGCACATTCGAGCTTTTCATTGACTTTACATAAAACACACTTTTGAGTGCTAGTTCCGTCCAATCAAAATTTTTGGCGCCGTTGCCGGGGGATGAATGCAACATAACATAACATCCTGAAATCATAATATATATAGTTTAGGTGGTGACATAACATAGAAATTTGATTAAGAAAAATAATTATTAATTTAGATAATTTTAATCATTAAGAAAAATGGATAAAGACACGCTGCACGAATGCAACACAGAAATTTCTTAAAAAATAAGACAAAAAACATGATAATTGTCATGTTATAAATTTAATTTAAGTGTGCAAGATAGTTTAAAACAACTACAAAATTATAAACATATTAGAGACACACTTGACTATTTATGGACATATCCGTAAACACTGAACGATTTCACTGGATGTTCAAAATCGTTGGAATTCAACTTATGAATTACTTAATGATAGTAATGCTTATAAAGAATTATTATATGATTCTATTGTTAACAATATTAGTGAAATTAATTTATATTCTCACTAATGATATGTATCCAAAAGTTTTTTGGATATCTTAAATATTTTAATGTCTTATTTACACTTTATTTGGTGTTTATAATTCTACAACACATTTATTTTTAATTGAGTGTATTAATAATATTTGTGATATTTGTGATGTGATGGAAAAAATGAAAATAATGTGAATTTATTTTCATGTATTCAATTAATGAAAAATAAATGGATAGGATATTGTACAATAAATTAGATGGATTGCATGAATATTTGTCAATTTATTATGAAATTTTAAAATTGGATACAGATGTTTATGCTACATTTAATGAAGTTAAAAAATTTATGTTATAGTTCAAGTATTAACATTACACGTCATGGCCAAATTAGTAGTCAAGTTGAGGATATGTCTAAAATTAATAGAGAACAAGTAACTATTATTGTAAATAGTAAAAAACTAAATGGAACTTCCTCAAACTTGAACTTTGAGCTTGGGACCTTCTCATTTGAGTTTGGTGAGGTCTCAATTATGACAATTATTGCTTAACACATCTTAGCAACGTTGGTGTCAACAGTACTTTTGGAGCAAGCATTCAATGCGGGAAAAGTATTTTGGATTAAACTTGTTCGAATCAGTGGAGGTCCAAACATTCTGACGAAAGACTTTATAAAAATAACGACAATCGGTTCCGATAAGAAGCGATTGAGGCAAGGTCGGAACGATAAGAAGTGATTGAGGCAAGGTACAGGGTTGAGGTAGCTTTGATTTCTTTAAACCCCAAGAGTTGTAAGTAACTTAATTATGATAAGAATTAAGTTTAATCTCTTTTTTAAAATTATTTTTTTAAAATTTTCTTATATATAAAAATTAGTATTCGATGGAGTAGTAACATTTCAAGCATCAGAAGTGGTTCCTCCGGAATCACTAGTTCCGAAACTGAGGTCAGATCTACTGGTAAATAATGTTTGGAACACTACTGTGCTCAGTGGGTTGGATAAATCATTCACACTGCAGAGTGAGTTAATAATAGTAGGACAGTATGGTTAAGAGGTTGCTTGCATATGTTTTGACTTTTTTTTCATTCTCAGCTAATTCTTTTTGTAATTCTCTCAATTTTTGGGTCCAATCTGAAATTATTTTTATGATTAAAAAATGATGGTAGACAAGCTTGTGTATGACTTTTTCACAATCACTTACTAATTTTAATATATCTGTTTGTTCATCATGCAGACAACGCTGGGGTCATTGTGAATCCCAAAGGGGAAATGAAAGGTTATTTTGTCAATTCGTTTTTCACCTGGACTGTTTCTTTGAACATTAACTTGTACTGCTATTTTATCTAACATCAATTATTTACTGTGTTTTGTCTCCCCCGGACCCAAAAAATTTTATTGTGCTTTATGATATTTATCAGTGAAAACAGTTTCATGGATATGCATCCTTATTTGTATTGGGTGCGAGACCAATGTTTGGTTCATTTCATGACATGCTTGATGTGAAATTATATAGAAGCTATTGTTCTGTTTTATTTGTGGTGATGGATAATAGAAAGATGGAAAATTTTACGTCTATTGTGGCTTTATTTAAAAGTGTTCTCATGTTTTGATGGACGATTTGTTATTTTTAGTCAATTTGACAATTTGATAAGTGATTTTTTGAGGAGAAACAATTTCTTATTTTGTAGTTTGTTCTTGATGAACTTGGAAAACCTTTTTCAATTGAGAGAATCATTGTAGTTTCTTTGTGGGCCAAATACTTGATTAAAAAGTAAACTCATTTTAGGTTTAGTGTGTTGCTCCAATTTCCAATCACGTTCATCACATCATCATCCTCGTGGTCTCCTCTACTCCCAGCAACCATACAATGTTGTTTGATTCCTGTAGAATTAAGCCTAATGATCAAACAAATACAAAGATAACCGGCATCCTTTTTCACCAAATCTCTGTGCCTTGTACACACTTTTGAATACTTTGTAAGCCATACGAGTCTCTGTGGGAATGGCATTAATAACTGCATCTTGATACTGCAAATCAGATAGTTAAAAACATTTGCATTCTCAGCCTATTGAGACCCAAAAAGACAACCCCGCACTCAGTATTGCCATGAATCATTTCGCTAACCTCTATAACGCAAGTCCATCACATTTTTCAATTAACTGACATCACTGCATGAAAAACTTACCATTACAAGATGGAACTTGAACATGTGCAGCCATATTTTCATCATAGAGATGCATATAACTTGTGATAAGAGGGGTGAGAAGACATCATGTACCTGTACTGCATTGTACACAACACGGCCAGTTTCAGTGGTAATTTAGCAATCACCAAACAAAAGATCCTATACCGGCCGAGAACCTACAAGAGTATTTTTCTGGATGCCCTAGCATCCATTAGCTACAAAGAGATACTCCTCAAAAACATGTACAAAAGGTACCAAACCTAAACACCCAAAAAGAGACCCAGATGAGTGTAATATATCCTACATGACTGTTTGCCCTCACAGTGAAACAACTAACTATTCCTATTTGCATTGCTTTTGTTACTCCAGGACCAGAGCCTTTGACCTAGATTCTGAAACAACAAAAGAGAAATTCAGTGCAAACAAGCAAGATAAATATCATCATACCAAAATAGATGAGTCGGAAAGACGAACTAGTGATGTAACTACTCCCATGATGTAAGCCTCAAATAAAATGTTCTTGGGTTCCCAGTTTTTTCTGTTCAAAGATAACCATTTTTTATTTATGTAACATGCTTTGAGTAGTCGCTGATCTCTGGGACATGCAAATGCCAGTAGAGACTATAAGCTGTATTCATGTCCTAAAGTGGCAGGGACAGTAAACCAAGGGTATGCCTACGAGGCTAGCTTAATGCTTCACACAAGTTCAGTCCGAAATTCCAAATATTCAAATAGTGCTTTAAGGAACATCCGGTGGTAAATGTATGCTTCTTTAATTAGATGCATGAAAACTCAAGCTATTCACGGAAGTCTTAATAAATACACTAAAAAAAAAAGAGGCCAAAATTAGATAATTTATGAAAGATAATGGCCAAACTCGGCAAATTTTCCCATAATTCTAGTTGAAGTATCTTTTGACAATCCATGAGATACAGTGATTACAACCACTAGATACTCGATGATCTCGATGGAGATCCATCGAGGTCAGCAATTATTAAAAGTTGGCACATCTCCAAACTCATATTAACTTGAATATAAAAACCATATAATTCTTAACTATGAAGCAGAATATCTAGTAACTGAGAGATAATGTAGCAGCCTAAATGGAGAATCCCACTAAAGACTAATAGACGAGAACTAACAAGAGTCACATTCCAAAAGAACTGTTAATCTGAACAAAAAACTTATACTGTTAATCATAAAGCCTTTGCCAGTTTAGCCATGATGGCATGACATCTAGCCTTTCTCAGTGCAGTACTCTTGTAGAAACAAGGGATCTTTATGTCACATAAACTGCAGCTTCTAATACAGAAAGCATTTATCTCAGTCAAGTTGAAAGGAAATCCCAGTCAAACCACCCAAAGCAATTCAAAAATGGGAGGCAAAAGTCAACACAGTCCACATTAAAAAGCTCACTAGCCTATCCAATTCAACTTATTACGCCAGGAATCCTGTTGTGGCAAAGGGGCAAAAGGAGGAGGGAGAGCAGGAGAAGGGAATATAGGACTCCAGAAACAAAGAAGATGTCCTGGCAGGGGAGAAGATGCTACAATATCTATCACTTCCCTTGCCCATGCAACATTTAAATTTTCAAAAATTTATCCAATACTCGCAGAATTTATATTTAAATTACATTAGGGAGCACAAAAACTTACTTGAACGCTTCACATCTCTGCAAAATTTGCTTCCACAATGACATTTAAATGCCTTAACAGGATGACCAGCATCACCAAAATCAATCCCATATTCCTGCAATCGGAACAACATGCAAGGAAAAAGCATCCTCCAAAATTAAACCACCACTGATAATAGACAAACAATATATATACATAATTAATTAGGAACTAATCACATTTAGATTCTTAGTAACTGAAAAACACATCAGTCAGGACATAAATTATACGATGAAAAAAACAATTTCAAAACCCAATTATATTTTTATATTTCAAAACACATGTTTCATGATTTAACTTCTGTACCGAACCAAAAAATCTGGCTGGAAAGGCATACATTTGTTATTTTAATAACTGCTGGAAATGTTGTTTAGAACACACTTAAAAAATCTATCAGAATAAATTTCAAATGTATGTATGTATGTATGTATGTATAGACTTGCGAGTTCCGGAAGAATTTGAAGACGAATCCTTCTTGTTCAAATTTAATGTTTTGGCTGTTCAAATGGAATATTAGGCTCCGTTAAAGTTGATCGATATCATTTGGAATGCTGAAAAACTAAAAGTTGTTTCCTTAATTTTTTTGCCCACGCATCAACTAGGCACAAAATGGATGATCGGACGCAGCATGTAGCTAGATCTATGCTTTGTAGCATACAAATTCTTGATCCAACCATTTAATTGTGATCGAAACACTTAAAAACCCTTGACACCAAATATTGTTAGGTCCAAAATATTCTATAGTCCATTTAGACTAAGCAACTTTGAGCATCCTCAATAGTGGGGATGGGCCACTTTAGAGCCAGATAAATCTAACTTCATCAAAAAAAAAAAAAAAAAAAAAAAAAAAAAAAAAAAAAACTCACAAGTGAGCTGAAATTTGGGGCTACATTCATGTAGTCCCAGCCGGAATTAAGAGAAATGCTATAAATTTGTAGAGAGTTCATTTAGCCCCAGGTAGGCCTCACCTCCTTGAGTTTGGAGTCTGTTTGGTTATCGTAATTGGCCATAATTCGTAAGTCATAATTGGTAAAGTCTTTTACAGTTGTAAATGAGTTACATGCATGTAAATTTTACGGTATTTGATTGGTAATATAAAGTTGTAAGTAAGAAGTGTATTGTGTTTTATGGTGTTTGGTTGTTGTAATATGTAAGTCGTAAGTGAAAAAGTTGACCACAGAATTAACTATTTGGTAATTTAAAAAGTATTAATGTTGCAAATAAATACAAAAAATACTAAATATTAAAAAACTAATATTAAAATAAAAAATAATACAAATTTGCATGACCACAAAATTAAATGTAAGTGAGCTGTAAGTGAGCGGTAATTGGGTTGCAAGTGAGTGGTAGTTGAGTTGTGTGCTGTAAGTGAGCGATAATTGGGTTGCAACTGAGTGGTAGTTGAGTTGCGTAAGTCTTTTACGAATTGCGGTCCAAATAAACACCGTAGTTGTAATTGGGCTGTAAGTCATTTACGAATTACGGACTTTTAGAATTTTTACGACGAAACAAACAGCCCCTTGGGTGAATACAATGATTGATATTGAGTTAGGTGAATCTAAAGGCTCATATACAGTTAGATGAAATATTATCTTATTTCTACACCCAATTTATCTAGCCTTTCACTCTGGGAATTATTTTTTCTACTCTCAAATTTTCAAAATAGAGTTACAATTAGAATTATATCTACCATTCATTTAGCTCCACTATTGAAGTTGCTTTTACTATGCTTTGCAAGTTTAATTTGAAAATCCATTTTCTTGATAAGGAGATTCTGAAAGATACAACTTTTTCCCGAGAGAATAAATATCTTGCCACTTGAATGTATGGTTATTTATTCTTGATATTACAATGAAATAAACAACATAATGATCTTATTTGTGAAAAAATGGTTGTCATAATAGAGATCTATACAAGTTTAATGGTGACACCAAGCAAATGTGTGGTGGATAAAACTCCACCACAAGTGATTGGATGCTCCGATCGAACATGTCAAAGCACGCAAAAATAAGATGTCTTTCATGTTAAGAGCACCAGTGTGATATCGGTCAAGACCCTCAGACGTGGGAATTAGTGAGTGAAAAGGAGGGGGCCGGGCAGAGAAAAACAGTCGGTGTGTCACAGTGGTGGATTAGCAGAGAAAAACTGTCAGCATAGTGTGGAATATGCTTTGAGATTTAGGGATCGACCCTTTCTTAATGGAGAAGGAGGCGTATTTATATCTGACAGAGGCGGTGGGGTGGATGCAGATAGATGTGAATCTCAACTGATTTGGATTGAATCTGCTGATCAGCGTAACCGCCTGGGTTGAATTTTGATAGTTGAGATTGACGTGCTGGAGGGTTAACCTTCGTCCCTAATTGTTTGATGAGATATAGGATAGTTAAAGAGTCTGTTGGCCCAAAGGCCCATCACTCTAGTTTTGATGATGATCAACTCATGTAGTTATAGTACTAATGATCTTGTGTTTAATTAGTTTCAGATTTATGATCAAGATCTTAGTAGGTGTGTAGCTTCAACAAATGTTTAAAGTCAAGTTTTGGAGCTAGCACGGTTTGATTCAAGAGCTTGTGCATCAAGACCACATCAAGTACTCAAGAGGAGTTTAGCTCTATGGATCGTGTTTAGACCAAGCCAAGAAGATGAGAAGACTTCAAGTGAAGACTTCAAGAAGATGAAGACTTGTGTCTAGGTTTATTTTTATAAGATTTTATTTTTAGATAAAATGTAAAGGATAGAATAGTTGGTGGATTGCTCAAGTACATATATACACACACACACTCTTGATAGTTTTGTTTTTACAAAAGATTTTCTATTTTAGAAAATACATGTTTGATTTTTGGTATTCTAGTTTACATGTTTTAACCAAAACCGTTTTTAGTTCT
Source organism: Agave tequilana (assembly GCA_038442645.1). NCBI lineage: Eukaryota > Viridiplantae > Streptophyta > Magnoliopsida > Asparagales > Asparagaceae > Agave > Agave tequilana. The sequence goes on from JAVJIF010019201.1 coordinate 63,405, forward strand.
TAATGTCAAAAACATAGATATTTCACCATGTTTGTGTAGTGGATCATATCCATACACCATATGCTTTAAAAATGTTTAAAATATCTTGTTTTTGTATTTAGTGAGTTTTGGAAAAAACAAAGTTTGAAAAACAAGTTTTGAAAAAAATACAGTTTTCATTTTAAGCCAATTTTTCCAAGTTACAAAAATAGTCCAAATTATTTGTAACATGTCTTGATTTTGTGCAAGCATGTTTGTTTATCAAAGTATATTAGTAAAACTATTTTTGTAGATTTTTCAGTATTTTATGGGATTTTATTTCAACCAAAAAAATCAAGTTTTAAATCCCTGAATTCTGTTTCCAGGCTTCAGACGGTCGACCGACCGGTCGACTGAGTTCTGAAGTCGGTCGACCGAGTCGATCGACGTGTACAGACATGCACGCCAGTTCTGGTAGGAGGGCCGGTCGACTGACCCGGTCGACCGTCCAGAGAGCTCTGCTCTCTGGAAAGGCCCGGTCGACCGACGCGGTCGACTGGACAGAGAGACTTGCTCTCTGTATCCTGGTCTCGGTCGACCGATCGGTCGACCGATGGCCCAACGGTCGGATTTCTGACCGTTGGCGGTCGACCGGGCAGTCGACCGATAGTTCTGTCAGGCCTCCAACGGCTAGTTTTTGGAGCCCTATATATTGGGCCATTTGGCGGCTATTTTCTCCAAGATTTTTTAGTGGTTTTTGAGCTAGTTTTTCCTACTCCATTAAAAGAGTTTTCTCCACTAAATTGAGAGCTAATACTTCCAATCAAAAGGGGAGTTTTATCAAGAGTTTTTTTAAAGAGATTCTTTGAGTTTTCCTCCACCATCTCTTTCCTTGTTTTCTCACACAAACACTTGAGCTATCCATTGATTATTCATCTTATAGGAGTGTTCTTTTGAGAGGATTTTAGATAATCAAGAGTTGTGATCACCAATGTTCATCTTTGCTTTTTGAGGAGGCGGACGTGTGTGTTCGCATTGTTTCGGGTCCTAGTGGGGACTCGGTGTTTCGAGTTCGTGTGTGAACTCTTTGTTTGAGGTGCGGCCTCGGCGAGCCGGTGGGCTTGCGGTGTGTACGGACTAGGGAGTCCGAGAGCTTGTAGGTGTTGCGGCACCGAGTGATCTGGTGGGATCGATTTTAGTGGAAATCCTTCGTGCGTCGAAGGCTGGGATGTAGAGCAAGTGTGCTCAAACCTCGAAACAAATCTCTTGTGTTTGCGATTGCTCACTCTCTCTCTATCTCCTTATTTATATCTTGCATACTATTATTGTGTTTATCTTTATATGCTTGTGTAACCCCCTGCTCCCTGATGTACGTATCACAGTATCAGTACGCGATACAACGTATAATCTTGATCAGACCATTCTGGTAGTCAGATTGAGCCGATTTCAATTTTAAAAATTATTTTCTAATATTTTAGATTTTTCAGTATTTTCTGAAATTTTCTGGATTATTTTGGAAAATCGCTGGAGTCGGTGTCGACCGATACCCGATAATAGGCATTCCGATTTTTATTTCACAAACGGAGTCGTATTTTGAGAATCCGTTTTCACCTTGTGTCTTAGAATCACATGAGCTACGTTCGGATATTTTTGGATATTTTTCTAAATTTATCGAAAATCCGGCCAAACCGGTGTGGTCCGGTACCGGCGACACCTTTCAGGATTTTTAATTGGCAAACCGGATTGAATTTCTAGAAACCGTCTTCATCTTACGCTCAAGATAATATTCTTTATTTTCTGTAATATTTGGGTACTGTTCGGAGTTAGTCAATTTTTGACCCTATTAAAATAATATTATTTTAAACATTTTCTTTTCTTTTTCTTTTTCTTTCCCTTCTCCATCTTTCCAGCGTCTTCTTCCTCCACCGCCTTTGACTCCACCGCCTCTCCCTCTCCCTTCCCCTCTATAAAAATCTCTCTCTCCCTCTCTAATTCAAAACTCTCTCTCTCTCTCTCCAATTTCTTTTCTCTCTCTCTTCTCTCTCTCAACTCTCTAATCTCTCTCTTCCACTCTCTCTCTCTCTCCCTGCGGCAGACCACCGCCGACCTTACTGCCGGCGGGCCCCGGTGGCCGGCGCGCCACCGGGCTTCACCCCCGCCTCCGGCCACGCGGCAGGTGGCCGGCCGCCGCCGACCATGGCGCCGCCGGCCATGGCCGCACCCCCCTCTCTTTCTTTTTCTTCTTCTTCTTCTTCTTCTTTTTTCCTTTCTTTTCTCTGTTTCTTTTCTTTCTTTCTTTTCCTCTCTCTCTCTCCCCCTTACTCTCTCTCTCACCTCTGAGCCGCCGGCGGCGGCCGGGACCGCCGCCGGCAGGCCGGCCGGCCGCGCAGGAGGAGGAGCAGCAACCTGCTGCTGCTTCTTCTTCTTGTTATGGGTTTGGGGTGATCCCAAACCCATTAACCCAATTTGGGTTTATTTGCAACCCAATAACCCGACCCGTTAACCCATAAACCCACTACCCATTTAACTTAAGTTAACGGGTTTGGGTATGGATCTGGACCCGACCCGTTATCTCACCAAACCCGCATCCGAAACCCAATAAAGGTAAGTTTACAGAAAACCCCCTGATACTTTTTAGTATTTGCGTTTACAATATTTTTATTTACGTATTTATCCTTTTTGTTATGATTTAGCGTGCGGGCGATATCGGGAGCATCCGGACTCCGATTCGGACGATTCTGGATCCGTTGCGATCGGGGGAAAGAGAGCTACCTTCCGTGACTAGTTTGTGAGTGTTTCCTTTTTAATAAATTATCTTTATTCATGTTTAATAAATTGAGTGATTGCTTAGATAAATAAATCATGATTATGGGTAAAGCACTAGCATGTTAATAAAGAACTTAATTATTGAGAAGACATATTTGGTTATGCATGATAGTGTAATAAACATAACCAAACACATAATCATATCATCTGCTTCATGATTCCATATAGCATATTATTAATATAAGATAGACGGGATAGATGATCATACTAAAATGGTACGATTATTAGTCCACATGTTTTCTTCCATCTATCACATCTGTCACTTCATAGCCATCAATCATGATTACGTAGGACTATTACATGTGCACAGATACACGCGGACTCTATGACATCAGATACAGTCACTATTACACTATCACCCTTACCGACCCACCGATACACGGAATACTGTATTGCATATAAAGATCTGTTACACGCTATACCATTAGTTGATGTTCCGCCATTGCATAGATACCGAGATTCACAACACTATTCCTGCATGTTTGGGACCTACTGAGATACGGTTACACTAGTACACTAGATACCGTCATGTTATATTGATATTATCGTTACTTGGATGCTCGATACATTGTTATCTCATCTTCACCCATCTCTGTTACACATGCTCACAACACGCGTGTACATATATGCATTGTTTCCATCTTATTGTCATATGACTCACCGTGCATATTACATATATTATTGTGCCATGTTATCGTATTCATGTTATATGATTGTTTCCTGTTACTGATATGGATATTCTATATACTGGATATGAGAGCTGTTGATATGCGATATGTGGAATCCCACATCTATTGTTCCCGTTCTATTGTTCCTGTTATATTGTTCCTGTTATATTGTTCCCGTTTCCCGTTATATTGTTCTATGCTATTAACAGAGCTCTAGTCCAGTTATCATGGTACCCGTATCATGTACTGTATTTGTTCTTGTTACATTGTATACTTGACATTAAAGCTAACTGGGGTATGGGGGAGACTCGACGGTTGATTAGATCTTATCGGGTGATGTACTTGATCCATATTGTTCTCCCACTGCAGGGGATGGTAGTGCTACCTACCAATTGCTCCATGAGCTCTCGTTACTTGATTATTGTTCCCCTCTTAGCGGAGGGCTCTGGTCTTAGCAGCCAGGGGTTTGATAAAGGCCGTGATCCCGGGTATGCACGGGATACACTTACCCGATAAGAACTCCTCGACCATGGGTTTCCAATTAACATAATAAAACAATATACACAATAGTGACGCCGGGAACACTTGTTATTTGGTCACTCTCTCGTTTGGATAATGGTACCCGTAGGCCATGTCCGGATGGGTTCGACTGGAGTGCGGGCTCTAGTATGAACTGCCAGTGGTATGGGACACTGGAAGAGATTGATTATAATACCAGGTGGTACTGATTGCTACTATTGTATAAATAACATAACTTGCCTGATACATGTATTCTATTGTTTAGTTGTACATGTTCCTGTATCTGATCATTTCGCCGTTATCATGTTACCTGTATATGTTGTTACCTTACCTGTTTCATGCTATGCATTCTGTGGTGGCGTCTTACTCATGTACATGTATAATCTGCATTGCATATATTCTGTCTCCTGTATTCCGTGCAAACATCATTACTGTATATGCACAACACAGTATTGTGGTTATATTGCATATGCCCCCCTGCATATTCATATTGCTTATGCCCACCTGTATGGTCACTGCTATCACGTCACCCCTAGACGATAGTATTTATGATATCAACCGGACACGCCTAAAGACATGACCTGATGATAACCGGTTAGGTAGTGATGGTATTAAAAGATGGCCTGTATAGATTTCTACTGCTTACATGGTTATATATACTCTGCTGCTTATTATATACTTATGATATGGTATCACTACCATAACATCATGTCTTATATCTTATTATCATGCTTGTATTATTATTGTATCTATTACTGCCTCCTTCATTTTACCACTCACTAAGTCGCTTTCTGACGACCCTGGGTTTGATGCCCAGGTTGAGATCCGAGCTACCGTATTATCAGATAGTGCCTTGGAGTCACATGGGAGATTCCTCATCGAGACTCTTTATAGGTATCTTGATAATTTATTTCTGTTATCTCATTTATCCCTATTTTTATATCTGTTATGATCACTAACCCCTTTCTGCAGGTATTCTTGTACTTATTTCCTGCTGGAACCATTATGTCTATGGAGGTGATTCCCTGTACTGAGGCTTAACGTACGCGTGAGGTTGTTTTCACCTCGCGTATGTACGTCGCCATAACGTCCCCGTACCTGCGGGATCGGGGGTTACATAGTGGTATCAGAGCCTAGGTTCACACCTGGTGTGGGTAACCACCTGGGTCAATACTCGGGCTCTTACCAACAGTACAATCAGTGTTTCTAACCTTGATTCCGCTTTTGCAGTGTGGAACAAGTTGACAACAACCACCACCTCCGAGCTTCAAGTGCAAATCCAAGAAGAGGAATCTAGTGGAGGATCCGAATCACAATGCTTGATGGTCCAAGGGAATGACTCCCTTGAGGTACAATCAGAAACTCAACTAGCTGGGCCGGCCGGCCGGCCGCGTAGAGACACAAGCAGCAGCTAGAAGCTGCTGCTGCTTCTTTTTTTTTTCCCCTTTGTGGGTTTGGGTTAGAACCCAAACCCATTACCCATTATTGGGTTAAGGGTTAAACCCATTATCCATTTGGCCACTACCCGCTACCCAATAACCCGTTACCTAATTGACTTAAGTTAACGGGTTTGGGTTGTGGATCTGGACCCGACCCGTTATGAGCCAAACCCGCCTCCGAAACCCAATAAGGTATATTTACAGAAAACCCCCTGCTATTATTTCTTATTTGCATTTCATATTTTTATTACATATTTAACCCCATTTTATTACTTTAGTATTCGGGCGATATCGGGAGCATCCGGACTCCGATTTGGACGATTCTAGATCCGTTGCGATCATGGGAAAGAGAGCGACATTCCCATGGTCAGTTTGTGAGTGTTTTTCTTTTATAAATTATATTTTACCATGTTTAGTGACATTGATTGATATATCTTGATTAGGGATAAAAGACGGTAATAATTAATTATTAACTGGTACTTGTTGGACACCCATTGTAATAGGTGATTCCTGTAATATTGTTAGGTATTTCCTGATGTAATATAATATAGGGAGACAATTGTAGTAATAAGAAATACTGACATAAACAACTCGGACCCAGTCATCATACCTGCATAGCCACTGATACTCGGGCCACTACTTGGACACTATGATTTCATGTAGAATATCACAGTTCGAGAACTATTGTCACATGTATACTGATCCTCGGTACTCGATACCATATCACTAGGTAGTAATGTTGGACACCGTTATTTCATGTCCTAGTATCATCATGACACAGACACTGTAAGTTCATCACTTACGACATGTACGATCACAGAGATGTGACACGGATTATGCTACACATAGATATTCCACTGGTACACGGATATACGCATTTCATATTATTGTTCTCATCATTACATGGATGCTCGGTACACAGTTATGTCATGTTTACATATCACTGTTATACATGCATGCATGGTTACTATATGCTTGTCATGTGGATCACCGTTCATATTGCATGTCATACTCATGTATTCTTGTCATATGGATCCCCGTGCATATTACATGTATTATTGTTCCATGGTACCGTATTCATGTTATATGATTGTTTCCTATTACTGATATGGATATTCCTGTTACTGGACATGAGAGCTGTTGATATACGATATGTGGAATCCCACATCGATTGTTCCCGTTTCCCGTTATATTGTTCCCGTTATATTGTTCCCGTTTCCCGTTATATTGTTCTATGCTATCAACAGAGCTCAGGTCCAGTTATCATGTTACCCGTATCATGTACTGTATTTGTCTTGTTACACTGTATACTTGACATATCAGATAATAATGATAACTTGGGTATGGGGGAGACTTGACGGTTGATTAGATCATATCGGGTGGATGTCTGGATCAATTGTTTGTCCCACTGCAGGGGACGGGGTAGTGCTGGCTACCGTCTGTTACTCATGAGCATCCCGTTATTGTTTTAGCTCATTGGGATTCCCGTTCGTTACATGTTACAGCTCTAGCGGGCTGGCCCTGGTCTCAGCAGCCAGGGGTCTGTATTTTTAGGCGTTTGTCCCGGGTATGCACGGGATACACCCACCCGATAAGAACTCCCGACCATGGTTTCCAATTAACATAATAAAACAGTATACCACAATAGTGACGTCGGGAATACTTGTTATTTGGTCACTCTCTCGTTTGGATAATGGTACCCGTAGGGCATGTCCGGATGGGTTCGACTGGAGTGCGGGCTCCAGTATGAACTGCCAATGGTATGGGACAGTGGAAGAGATTGATTAAAATACCAGGTGGTACTAATTGCTACTATTGTATAAATGACATGACTTGCCTGATACATGTTT
>JAVJIF010019202.1:0-61142 GCA_038442645.1 Agave tequilana
CATTCAATATACATGAAACATATATATATCATAGTTTTTGTCATTAATTCCAAAATATGTTTGTCAAAATACCAAAATAAAAACATGAATAAGTGAGTCAAAACTAAGTTTGTTTAGGAAATTAAAGCATGTATGTATATAGAACAATCATATATATATTAAACAATGTAAACTTGTTTTGATCTATCTATTCATGAAAACCAAGATCGGTTAAACCTAAAACCGAAAAACCAAAAAAACCAATATTCAAAACATGAAACGTGTGTGTTGTGAACTTGAGCATTATCATACTATTCTAATATTTACAATTTGGATCTAAACACAAAACTAAACTATGGTACCGAAGTCTTCTTGTAGAGCGCAATCTCCAAGCCGACTTGATCCAAAACTCTTTGATCCACCGAGCAAGTGCTATATATGATCTTTGACGCTCGGGCTCTTGAATCAACATGTGAAAGATGTGTGGAAGCTTTCACCAACTAATAACTTGATTAATGATCTGAAACTAAACTCACAAGATATTAGTACACATAACTACATGAGTTAATCATCATCAAAACTAGAGCGGAAGGCCTTTGGGGCCAACAATCTCCCCCTTTTTGATGATGACAAAACTCATGGAGTTATATATGCATGGATTAAAGTTAAGCTTCAAAGAAGCTCCCCCTTAACTCATGCATAAACAAATAACAACAAATAATATGCAATGAATATCAAACATGAAACATGAAACATGCATATCTATGCATAAATAATAAAAGGTTCTAGATACCAATGAAATGTTCAAAAGCAAAACATGCTCTAGATACCAATTCCAATGAAATGTTTAAAACAAAACATGCTCTAGATACCAATTACACTCTAGATACCAATTACAAAACATCCAATTACAAAACATGCTTTAGATACCAATTAAAATAACTAAATTAAACTTAATATATGCAAAACAAAAACATGCATATATAACCCAAATTCTTCTCCCCCTTTTTGTCAATCATCAACAAAGGGGTAAAAACCAAAACAAAACAAAATCTTCTCTCTTTTTAATATAAAGAGTCAATCTTCATAAGGGGTAAAATCAAAGTCAAATCAATTGAAAAAATCAATAAATATTTCTCCCCCTTTTTGTTCGAAACAATAAAAATAAAAAATAATATTTCCTTTTTGTCTAAAACAAAAACAAAGTCAATTAGAGGTGACAATCAATTAAGGTACCAATTGAAAATATATCAAAGAAAAGCATCTTGATACCAATTGAAAGGAAACAAACAAAAAATATTGATACCAATTTTAAGCAAAAACACATGAAACATCTTGATATCAATTAAATTAAACATAATAAATTTTGAATGTCTAAACAAAATTTTGATACCAATTGTAAATAATTTTCATTTTAAACATATGATACCAATTTGAAATTTTCAATCATAAAGTAAGGGAGGGAGTGGGAAACAAATACCAATTGAAAAATCACCAATTGAAAGACAAAATTAAATTTTCTCCCCCTTTTTGAAATACCAACTAAAATGATGCATGGGCTTGATACCAATTTAAAAGTAATCAATTGAAACAAAATTGAAGCTCAAGCACTAGCATAAACAAGATTTGTGCTTAAAGATATAGGGATATAATAAGCACACAAATAAAACATATATATGTATGAAAAATAGATACCAATAGAAATTGATATTCTTGGAATGAAGCATACACACATACAAAATATATATGAGTATAAAAGAAATTTCAAGATTGACACCAATTGAAAGAATTCAATGATAACAATTGAAATAACAATAAGATCAAATGTATATCTCATATTATCTACCTCCCAATCATGGTTCAAGATTTAAATGATTTTCATTTTAAGCATACATGAACATGATCTCCCATCCATCCTCCCATCGAGGGTAGGGGTTTTCAAAAATAGATTTGAAAATGTAGTATTTTTGAAAATCTCTACCATAGTGAAGAATACGAACTATAGTTATAGGAAAAACTTTTAAAAACTAATACGAAATCCTTCAAGTAAGGAATAAAACAAAATTGTTTTTCATGAAACACATGTAAATCACATGATCACTAAACACTCAAAGTCCATAAAACTCATTCAAATTCCCATGAAAACAAATCATGAGTAAATAATAAAGTGAGTGTACAAGTAGAATGTGACACAATATCAACATGAAAATATTCAATTAGGCTCATATGAAATTCCTTGAAAATATGAAGTTCATCTAAGATGTGAAATCACAATAGAAATCATCTTAAAAACAAGAGATTCATTATAAATGTGAAATCACTTAGCAAACATGAAATTTATTCAAATGATTTAAACTTCAAGGCATATGTATGTCATGTACAAACTAAAGTATACATACATATCCTAAACATAATGAGTTCACAAAAGTATATGCATGAAGGCACGTGGCTCAAGGATGTATATGTATAGATGATAGTTTGGACAAGATGGACATATACATGAAGTTAAACAAACAAACACGAAATCAAGAAAAACTAAATTTTCACCAAAACTAATTTCATTTCAAGGTATATGTATGAATTGTCAACACAATAAGTATACATACATATCCCTAAACACAATTGAGTCCATATATATAGATTTGCATGAAAGGCAAATGACTCAAAGGGTATACATGTATATCTTTAAGGTTTGGCAAAATAAACATATACATGAAATGAAAAATCATACACAAAAAAACAAATCCAAAATAGGAATACAAGTTTAAAATGCATGAATCATCAAAACTAGGCTATACTAGCACATTTAATGGGTACAAATAAGCATCCAAGCACAAACATATATAAAGATTTATTTGTGTCCCACTACATGTGCAAGTATAAATTCTAGTCTTAATGAAAACTAACATCTAAACAAGTAATCAAATCATTAAGCATAAAACGGGATATAAATCAACATGAAAGACATAAAAATGATCATGAAGAACATCCACATGCTATTAGAATCAAGAAATACATAATAGCCTATAAACTTCAAAACATGTGGCAAAAACAGAAATCATAAAACACATCACTATTGTTTAGCTATTACAATACATGTTAATTATCAAAACATGAATTATTAAAACAAAAAGTCATAGTCAACCATATGATTAGTATGACAAAGACATGTGCATTAGAACTATGATTAACATGATAGCTAAAACATAAGGAGAACACAAAATATGGGTCCATATTAAACATGGGTGTCTCAATAACTAATCATGTAAAGCATAAGTCTAATAAACATGGCAAATATCATACTAATCATGAAACAATGAAACATGATTCAACAAAAATCATAAACATCCACATGATCATTGTGCATATGCATGTGCATTAGATCTAGGGCATACATGTTAGTTTAAACAAGGTGAGAAAACTAAATATAGATCCATAAGAAACATGGGTGCTCAAGTAACTAAACATGTATAACACTAATCTAATCAACATGACATGAACAATAAAACATGGCATGCTATAAATAGATGAACATGAAAAGCATGCAAATAAAAATGGGAGTTAGAGAATGATACCAAAACCGATGAAGGTGCATCTCCAATTCTCCAAACCACGGTGGTCCTCCCACCAAATCTCCTTGAGAGTGAAGCATCCAAAAGGATCTCTTTTAAGCTTAGAACGCATCCACCTCAAGGCACCAATACTCTCACGTAATGCGAGAGCTCCCACTTACATCAAAAAGCATAGAGGTGGTCTTTGGTACCCATTTTCTTTTGGGTCCATGGGGGTTAGTATCTTTCCTAACCCAACAAGATTAGTTGCTAAATTTTCATGATAAACACGATCATAACAAAATCTAGCAAGGTGACCTTTTCGGCCACAATGTGTACATGTGTACACATGAGCATACGTGTGATGGTGGTGACCGTGGAAAGCATGTGTATGCCGTGTAGGGTGTGCATGCAAAGATGAACCTTGTCTCTTGCGAACCAAGGTTTCCAAACGTGAATGATTCAATGTGCATTGGCTCAAAGTGGAGCCCAAACATTCAACACTTTTCTTCAAAACATTTATATCATTTTTAATAGAGGAAGATAAAGTGGAGCATGCAATAGGTGTGCTATAAGAAGAAGCTATACTAGCATGGCACACATGAGAATCAATTTTAATTTTCAAAGATTCATTTTTCTTTAAAAGCAAATCCAATTGTTTTGTAATTGAATCAATTTTATTTTTCAAAACAAGGTTATCTTTTAAAACAAAATCCAATTTAGAAGATAAAATCTCATTGTTTTCACAACATCATTACAATCATTTTTGTTTTTCAAAATCTCAATCTCATCAAGGGCAAGGTCTAGTTGAGATCTTAGTGAGTCACGTTCACTAGTGATCTCTTCCTTCTCTTGCAAAACCAATTCAAAATTAGAACATAAATCCTTCAATTCATTTTTCAAAACAAGGTTGTCCTCTTTCAAAAGATTGTGTTTTTCCAATAAATTTTCAAGCTTTTGAGCAAGTTCCAAATTTAAAGTTTGAACTTCAAAACAACCATGGCAATAGGAACTAGAGCTATTATCTAATTGAGAATCCGATTGTACCTCAAGGGAGTTATTCCCTTGGACCATGAGGCAACGCTCTTCGGACTTTTCTCTCTTAGATCTCCTCGTCTTGTTGATAATCCTTGGAAGCTCGGAGACGTCAATAAGCTCCAAACTGCAAAAGCCGAATCATAACGATCAAATACCGGTAAAAGATGTTCACTAAGAGATGCTCTAAGTCTTCTAAGTGCTAATGCATTTGCCTTTCTATGCTTGCTACTATTAGGGAATGATTCTATAGTGGAGGCTTGATAAATTAGATGTCCTAATCTTTTCAAATGGCTACTCATATTGGCCTTCCAAGCATCAAGTCTAATATGGTCAAACATAGGAGGGCTATCCATGAGAGCAAACTAAATGAGTGCAAAGAACAATGCAAAAAAAGATTAGCAAACCAAGATCTCACTCCTTGGTGGTTAAACCTAAATATCAGGAGCACTAGCTCTGATACCAATTGAAAGATCACATAGAGGGGGTGAATAGGTGATTATGCTAATCTAACGAACTCAATGCGGAATTAAAAACTAAATGCAATACACTCAAGTGCAATCAACAATTGATGCACACACAACCAAGCCAAGCAATTATGAATGCACAATATGAATATTTGCAAGGCACAAAGTAAAGAGAGAGATAGAGAGAGTCAATGGATCAAGCGCAAACAACAAGATGTGTTTCGAGGTTCGAGCACCCAGCTCTACATCCCCGCCTTCGACACACGAAGGATTTCCAATCCACTATCTAGTCCACCTAGGACTCTCACAAGGAGTACCCAACTCCTCTCTTTACAACAACAACCTCCTCCTTGAGGCAAGCTCCAATCCAACAAAACAATCACCTCACAACCCGAGGGATTAGCACAAAGCAAACACAAGGATCACCTCACAACTTGAGGGATACAACCCAATTGCACAACTTCCTCAACACAATGAGGGCAAGGCACAAAGCAAATATTGGGTTTTTAACTTGGTGGTCTAACAAACAACCACAAACAATTTCTTTCTCTCACACAAAGATCCTATAGAAGAGAGAGTAAATTTTAGCTCAGTGTGGAGAAAAACCAATGGGATGGAAATCAAAATCACAAAGAAAATCCTTGGGAAAAACTGAAACCAAGATATAGAAGATGAATCAAAACTCTTTTTCCCAAAAACCCTTTCTTTGAATTTCCAAACCCTAGCAAAAACACCAAAAAGATTGTTCAATTTGAATCCAAAAACTTCTTTGATTGCTGTGAAAACACTAGAGAGTAGGGAAAAATTCGCACTAAAAAACTTAGAGAAAAACTCTTGCCAAAGGGGTATTATAGGCAAATCTGGAAACTAGCCGTTGGCAGCAGTTTTGCCAAAATAACCCTGCCGGTCGACCGGACGGTTCGACCGTCCAACGGTCAATTTTTGCCCGTTGGCAGCTACCGGTCGACCGCCCGGTCGACCCAAACAAACAGAGAGCTCTGCTCTCTGACCCGGTCGACTCGGACGGTCGACCGTCCAAAGTCTGCCAAACGTGCACAATTACGTCGGTCGACCGACCCGGGCGACCGACTTCAGCCAAGTCGACTTGGTCAGAAGACTAGTCGACTGGTGAAGCCTGGATCAGAAAATTGGGTTAAAAACATGTTTAAAAATCTTTTATCTTTTCTAAAAATCACCAAAAATAGTTTTATCATTTTGCATTGATATATAAACATGTGGTAAAAAGTTAGCTCAAATATCAATCAATATGAACTATTTTTGTGTCTAATCATTTTTACCTAAAACCAAAAACTGTATTTTCTAAAACTTGGATTTTGAATAGAAAATACGTTTTGTCCAAAACACTTCCAAATACAAAAACATGATATATTAAACAACATTGAAGCATGATGCATATGGATAGAAATCCAATATACATTAAACATATATATATCATAGTTTTTGTCATTAATTCCAAAATATGTTTTGTCAAAAATACCAAAACATAAAACACATGAATAAGTGAGTCAAAACTAAGTTTGTCTAGGAAATTAAAGCATGTATGTATATAGAACAAATCATATATACATTAAACCATGTAAACTTGTTTTGATCTATCTATTCATGAAAACCAAGATCGGTTAAACCTAAAACCGAAAAACTAAACACCAATATTCAAAACATGAAACGTGTGTGTTGTGAACTTGAGCATTATCATACTATTCTAATATTTACAATTTGGATCTAAAAACAAAACTAAACTATGGTACCGAAGTCTTCTTGTAGAGCGCAATCTCCAAGCCGACTCGATCAAAACTCTTTGATCCACCGAGCAAGTGCTATATATGATCTTTGACGCTCGGGCTCTTGAATCAACATGTGAAAGATGTGTGGAAGCTTTCACCAACTAATAACTTGATTAATGATCTGAAACTAAACTCACAAGATTATTAGTACACATAACTACATGAGTTAATCATCATCAAAACTAGAGTGGAAGGCCTTTGGGCCAACAATCTCCCCCTTTTTGATGATGACAAAACTCATGGAGTTATATATGCATGGATTAAAGTTAAGCTTCAAAGAAGCTCCCCCTTAACTCATGCATAAACAAATAAACAACAAATAATATGCAATGAATATCAAACATGAAACATGAAAAATGCATATCTATGCATAAACAATAAAAGGTTCTACATACCAATGAAATGTTCAAAAGCAAAACATGCTCTAGATACCAATTCCAATGAAATGTTTAAAACAAAACATGCTCTAGATACCAATACACTCTAGATACCAATTACAAAACATCCAATTACAAAAACTGCTTTAGATACCAATTAAATTAAACTAAATTAAACTTAATATATGCAAAACAAAAACATGCATATATAAACCCAAATTCTTCTCCCCCTTTTTGTCAATCATCAACAAAGGGGTAAAAACCAAAACAAAACAAAATCTTCTCTCTTTTTAATATAAAGAGTCAATCTTCAATAAGGGGTAAAATCAAAGTCAAATCAATTGAAAAATCAATAAATATTTCTCCCCTTTTTGTTCGAAACAATGAATCAATAAAAAATAATATTTTCCTTTTTGTCTAAAACAAAAACAAAGTCAATTAGAGGTGACAATCAATTAAGGTACCAATTGAAAATATATCAAAGAATAGCATCTTGATACCAATTGAAAGGAAACAAACAAAAAATATTGATACCAATTTTAAGCAAAAACACATGAAACATCTTGATATCAATTAAAATTAAACATAATAAATTTTGAATGTCTAAACAAAATTTTGATACCAATTGTAAATAATTTTCATTTAAACATATGATACCAATTTGAATTTTCAATCATAAAGTAAGGGAGTGGGAAATAAATACCAATTGAAAAATCACCAATTGAAAAGACAAATTAAATTTTCTCCCCCTTTATGAAATACCAACTAAAATGATGCATGGGCTTGATACCAATAAAAGTAATCAATTGAAACAAAATTGAAGCTCAAGCACTAGCATAAACAAGATTTTGTGCTTAAAGATATATGGATAATAAGCACAAATAAAACATATATATGTATGAAAAATAGATACCAATAGAAATTGATATTCTTGGAATGAAGCATACACACATACAAAATATATATGAGTATACAAGAAATGTCAAGATTGATACCAATTGAAAAAATTCAATGATACCAATTGAAATAACAATAAGATCAAATGTATATCTCATATTATCTACTTCCCAATCATGGTTCAAGATTTAAATGATTTTTATTTTAAAGCATACATGAACATGATCTCCATCCATCCTCCCATCGAGGGTAGGGGGTTTCAAAAATAGATTTGAAAATGTAGTATGTTTGAAAATCTCTACCATAGTGAAGAATACGAACTAGTTATAGGAAAAACTTTTAAAAACTAGTACGAAATCCTTCAAGTAAGGAATAAAACAAAATTGTTTTTCATGAAACACATGTAAATCACATGATCACTAAACACTCAAAGTCCATAAAAGCTCATTCAAATTCTCATGAAAATAAATCATGAGTAAACTAATAAAGTGAGTGTACAAGTAGAATGTGACACATATCAACATGAAAATATTCAATTAGGCTCATATGAAATTCCTTGAAAACATAAAGTTCATCTAAGATGTGAAATCACCAATAGAAATCATCTTAAAAACAAGAGATTCATTATAAATGTGAAATCACTTATCAAACATGAAATTCATCAAATGATTTAAACTTCAAGGCATATGTATGTCATGTACAAACTAAAGTATACATACATATCCTAAACATAATGAGTCCACAAAAGTATATGCATGAAGGCAGGTGGCTCAAGGATGTATATGTATAGATGATAGTTTGGACAAGATGGACATATATATGAAGTTAAACAAAAAAACACGAAATCAAGAAAAACTAAATTTTCACCAAAACTAATTTCATTTCAAGGTATATGTATGAATTGTCAACACAATAAGTATACATACATATCCCTAAACACAATTGAGTCCATATATATAGATTTGCATGAAAGGCAAATGACTCAAAGGGTATACATGTATATCTTTAAGGTTTGGCAAAATAAACATATACATGAAATGAAAACTCATACACATAAAACAAATCCAAAAATAGGAATACAAGTTTAAAAATGCATGAATCATCAAAACTAGGCTATACTAGCACATTTAATGGGTACAAATAAGCATCCAAGCACAAACTATATAAAGATTTATTGTGTCCCACTACATGTGCAAGTATAAATTCTAGTCTTAATGAAAACTAACATCTAAACAAGTAATCAAATCATTAAGCATAAAACGGGGATATAAATCAACATGAAAGACATAAAAATGATCATGAAGAACATCCACATGCTATTAGAATCAAGAAATACATAATAGCCTATAAACATCAAAACATGTGGCAAAAACAGAAATCATAAAACACATCACTATTGTTTAGCTATTACAATACATGTTAATTATCAAACATGAATTATTAAAACAAAAGTCATAGTCAACCATATGATTAGTATGACAAAGACATGTGCATTAGAACTATGATTAATGATAGCTAAACATAAGGAGAACACAAAATATGGGTCCATACTAAACATGGGTGTCTCAACAACTAATCATGTAAGCATAAGTCTAATAAACATGACAAATATCATACTAATCATGAAACAATGAAACATGATTCAACAAAAATCATAAACATCCACATGATCATTGTGAATATGCATGTGCATTAGATCTAGGGCATACTTAGTTTAAAACAAGGTGAGAACACTAAATATAGATCCATAAGAAACATGGGTGCTCAAGTAACTAAACATGTATAACACTAATCTAATCAACATGACATGAACAATAAAACATGGCATGCTATAAATAGATGAACATGAAAAGCATGCAAATAAAAAATGGGAGTTAGAGAATGATACCAAAACCGATGAAGGTGCATCTCCAATTCTCCAAACCACGGTGGTCCTCCCACCAAATCTCCTTGAGAGTGAAGCATCCAGAAGGTTCTCTTTTAAGCTTAGAACGCATCCACCTCAAGGCACCAAATACTCTCAAGTGATGCGAGAGCTCCCACCTACATCAAAAAGCATAGAGGTGATCTTTGGTACCCATTTTCTTTTGGGTCCATGGGGGTTAGTATCTTTCCTAACCCAAACAAGATTAGTTGCTAAATTTTCATGATAAACACGATCATAACAAAATCTAGCAAGGTGACCTTTTCGGCCACAATGTGTACATGTGTACACATGAGCATACGTGTGATGGTGGTGACCGTGGAAAGCATGTGTATGCCGTGTAGGGTGTGCATGCAAAGATGGACCTTGTCTCTTGCGAACCAAGGTTTCCAAACGTGAATGATTCAATGTGCATTGGCTCAAAGTGGAGCCCAAACATTCAACACTTTTCTTCAAAACATTATATCATTTTTAATAGAGGAAGATAAAGTGGAGCATGCAATAGGTGTGCTAGAAAGAAGAAGCTATACTAGCATGGCACACATGAGAATCAATTTCAATTTTCAAAGATTCATTTTTCTTTAAAAGCAAATCCAATTGTTTTGTAATTGAATCAATTTTATTTTTCAAAACAAGGTTATCTTTTAAAAAAAATCCAATTTAGAAGATAAATCTCATTGTTTTTCACAACATCATTACAATCATTTTTTTTTTCAAAATCTCAATCTCATCAAGGGCAAGGTCTAGTTGAGATCTTAGTGAGTCACGTTCACTAGTGATCTCTTCTTCTCTTGCAAAACCAATTCAAAATTAGAACATAAATCCTTCAATTCATTTTTCAAAACAAGGTTGTCCTCTTTCAAAAGATTGTGTTTTTCTAATAAATTTTCAAGCTTTTGAGCAAGTTCCAAATTTAAAGTTTGAACTTCAAAACAACCATGGCAATAGGAACTAGAGCTATTATCTAATTGAGAATCCGAATGTACCTCAAGGGAGTTATTCCTTGGACCATGAGGCAACGCTCTTCGGACTTTTCTCTCTTAGATCTCCTCATCTTGTTGATAATTCTTGGAAGCTCGGGAGACGTCAATAAGCTCCAAACTGCAAAAGCCGAATCATAACGATCAAATACGGTAAAAGATGTTCACTAAGAGATGCTCTAAGTGTTCTAAGTGCTAATGCATTTGCCTTTTTATGCTTGCTACTATTAGGGAATGATTCCATAGTGGAGGCTTGATATACTAGATGTCCTAGTCTTTTCAAATGGCTACTCATATTGGCCTTCCAAGCATCAAGTCTAATATGGTCAAACATAGGAGGGCTATCCATGAGAGCAAACTAAATGTGTGCAAATGAACAATGCAAATGAAGATTAGCAAACCAAGATCTCACTCCTAGGTAGTTAAACCTAAATATCAGGAGCACTAGCTCTGATACCAATTGAAAGATCACCTAGAGGGGGGTGAATAGGTGATTATGCTAATCTAATGAACTCAATGCGGAATTTAAAAACTAAATGCAATACACTCAAGTGCAATCAACAATTGATGCACACACAACCAAGCCAAGCAATTATGAATGCACAATATGAATATTTGCAAGGCACAAAGTAAAGAGAGAGATAGAGAGAGTCAATGGATCAAGCGCAAACAACAAGATGTGTTTCGAGATTCGAGCACCCAGCTCTACATCCCCGCCTTCGACACACGAAGGATTTCCAATCCACTAGCTAGTCCACCTAGGACTCTCACAAGGAGTACCCAACTCCTCTCTTTACAACAACACCTCCTCCTTGAGGCAAGCACCAATCCAACAAAACAATCACCTCACAACCCGAGGGATTAGCACAAAGCAAACACAAGGATCACCTCACAACTTGAGGGATACAACCCAATTGCACAACTTCCTCAACACAATGAGGGCAAGGCACAAAGCAAATATTGGGTTTTTTAACTTGGTGGTCTAACAAACAACCACAAACAATTTCTTTCTCACACAAAGATCCTATAGAAGAGATAGTAGATTTTAGCTCAAGTGTGGAGAAAACCAATGGGATGAAATCAAAATCACAAAGAAAATCCTTGGAAAAACTGAAACCAAGATATAGAAGATGAATCAAAACTCTTTTTCCCAAAAAACCCTTTTCTTTGAATTTCCAAACCCTAGCAAAAACACCAAAAAGATTGTTCAATTTGAATCCAAAAACTTCTTTTGATTGCTGTGAAAACACTAGAGAGTAGGGAAAAATTCGCACTAAAAAACTTAGAGAAAAACTCTTGCCAAAGGGGTATTTATAGGCAAATCTGGAAACTAGCCGTTGGCAGCAGTTTTTGCCAAAATAACCCTGCCGGTCGACCGGACGGTCGACCGTCCAACGGTCAATTTTTGCCCGTTGGCAGCTACCGGTCGACCGCCCCGGTCGACCCAAACAAACAGAGAGCTCTGCTCTCTGACCCGGTCGACTCGGACGGTCGACCGTCCAAAGTCTGCCAAACGTGCACAATTCTGTGCACGTCGGTCGACCGACCCGGTCGACCGACTTCAGCCAAGTCGGACTTGGTCAGAAGACTAGTCGACTGGTGAAGCCTGGATCAGAAAACTGGGTTAAAAACATGTTTAAAATTCTTTTATCTTTTCTAAAAATCACCAAAAATAGTTTTATCATTTTGCATTGATATATAAACATGTGGTAAAAAGTTTAGCTCAAATATCAATCAATATGAACTATTTTTGTGTCTAATCATTTTTACCTAAAAACCAAAAACTGTATTTTCTAAAACTTGAATTTTGAATAGAAAATACGTTTTGTCCAAAACACTTCCAAATACAAAAACATGATATTAAAACAACATTGAAGCATGATGCATATGGATAGGAAATCCAATATACATGAAACATATATATATCATAATTTTTGTCATTAATTTCAAAATATGTTTGTCAAAAATACCAAAACATAAAACACACGAATAAGTGAGTCAAAACTAAGTTTGTCTAGGAAATTAAAGCATGTATGTATATAGAACAAATCATATATACATTAAACCATGTAAACTTGTTTTGATCTATCTATTCATGAAAACCAAGATCGGTTAACCTAAAACCGAAAAAACCAAAACCAATATTCAAAACATGAAACGTGTGTGTGTTGTGAACTTGAGCATTATCATACTATTCTAATATTTACAATTTGGATCTAAACACAAAACTAAACTATGGTACCGAAGTCTTCTTGTAGAGCGCAATCTCTAAGCCGACTCGATCCAAAACTCTTTGATCCACCGAGCAAGTGCTATATATGATCTTTGACGCTCGGGCTCTTGAATCAACATGTGAAGATGTGGAAGCTTTCACAACTAATAACTTGATTAATGATCTGAAACTAAACTCACAAGATTTAGTACATATAACTACATGAGTTAATCATCATCAAAACTAGAGTGGAAGGCCTTTGGGCCAACAGCTCTTACAAAGAAGACTTCCCCATCATAACCGATGTGAGACTAAAAAGACACCAACTAAATAAAACAAGTAAAAAGAGACTCCTAAATAATAGTTAGAGCGATTCCCATCAATGTGTACATGTTAACTCCATATAATATTGGTATAAGGGTTCTAATCATGTGGATGTTTAACACTTCAACCCTTAACGCACATTCAGCCTGCATGAAAGTACTTTATTAAGCATGCATCCAATACAACTAAATAAATAATATGTATCTATAATGTGAAACTCTCAAATAGTTGATAAACAAGTGCCTTTTACCTACCATCGTCATTGAGATCAACGGATAAGCGAAATTTTTGTGCTTGATTTTCAATTGAGCTACACCTGGTAGGAGTGCAAGGTGGCCTAGGCTGGGAAGGTGAGCTCGTATTACTCTGGCTCCACTGCTCATTTGGAGTCTGACCCCTAAACTTCTGACTCAAAAAGATCATCTCCATGCTTGAAGGCGAACCAATAATTCTTTTCCCCTTGTACCTTCGCAAGTCAAAAAAAATGTATTACAAAACCTATCCAGGATCATTATCCATGTTAATGTAGATATGTAAACTCAAATATAAAAGAAATTAACTGTCTTTTCTTTTCTCAAGGTACCGCTGTAATGATGCTTGTCTACCTGTTGGGCAGTCTGCAGCTACAGGTGATATAAGCACAAGTTATTCGCTAAAATGGAAGGCTAAGTAAACATATGTTTCATACCAACATGTTAATGATACTTTACTTTTTTTTTTTTTTACTATGTATATATATTTTTTTCAATATGGTCTATGATAGTGAGAAGAACACATACAACAATGCTTGATGCTACAACCGCTATTGCCATTTCTAATTTAATAAGCACTGTATGGATAAGAAAAACTCAATGTAGACCCCTATATGTGAGTAGGCATAAGCATAGATATAGTGTTTTAAGCAAGTTCTAACATCTTAGGAAACGAATTAAAATTTTGAAACAAGTTAATATCCTATGAAATGAAACTAAAAAAATAAAGCTAATGAACTAAAATCAACT
Source organism: Agave tequilana (assembly GCA_038442645.1). NCBI lineage: Eukaryota > Viridiplantae > Streptophyta > Magnoliopsida > Asparagales > Asparagaceae > Agave > Agave tequilana. Next base: position 14,553 of record JAVJIF010019202.1, read on the forward strand.
TCATGTCCATCCAGCTATAAAATCTAAAGTGATCTTTGTAATACAATCTAAAGTGATCTTTGTAATACATTGCGGAACAAAGAGAATTTTCCCATAGGAAGGAAACAAATAGAACATGTGACTCCTACATATTTTAAACATATTTTAGAAAAGTGGAGGGATGGTCCTCTCTCACAAATGTGATTTCTCTGTATTATCATACTTTGTTTGCCGGAACTTTCATCTTGAGCGCTCCCAATCCAATTTAATAATGAGACTTTGTGTTTTACTGCAGGAGGTGTTTTCCTTTCTCCTAATATTTCATATCACCTTCACTCTTTAGATGCTGAAGACAATCATGTAACCATTTTGGCAAACCAAATGAACAATGGGTCTCCATGAGTTTCTCCTTGGAGTAATTACAAGGAAGAAGTATCAACATGAAGAATTGCTGCTACAGTCACAGGGAACATTACCTGGAGTCGATTGCCTACACTAGGCTATCGAATCAACATCATGTCATCATCCAATTTGAAACTGGTTGGTGCTTTCATATAAAAGACGTCATGCATATCATTTCTTCTAGTAAAAACACAAAGGGTCCAACCAGTTGACAAATAATAGTAGAAAGTCAGGAAGATATTACTTGCGGGCTGATCCTGGTATCCAAACTTGGATACCTAAACAGTTGACTTGTGTATTTCTTTTATGATTATATTGGTTAAGGATGTGCCGAGAGATACTAATGAATAGATACATAAACTATAATTGAGGTATTTCACTTGTAGCCCGAAGCCTTTGGTGGTAGATTTGTAAAGGATTGATGTTTCACTTATAACATGATTTTGGATGTTGACTGAAACAGTCCTTTCCGTCAAATTGGCTACCTAAAAAATGGAAACAACAAAAACGATAACTGGAAATATTATCTATCATATGGAAAATAAAGTAGGATAAACAAGAAAAAGGATAACATGAATGTTGGTAGAGCTTTTTCTTCTTATAAGCAACAGCACATGTTCAATGCAACTCCCTAAATATGTTGAGGAATTTTCTCCTCCATAGAGTGGGAGATATCCACTTTATTCTTCCAAAATAGAATAAAACAAGTGCACATGTCAATATAATAGCACAGTGGTAAAACCTCTTTGTGGTGGACAAGAGGTTTGGATTCAAAATAATACCACTTGCACCCAGCTACAGCTTGATAATTAATAAATAAATGAAATAAATAAAACATTAAATCAGCCAAATTGAAAACTGATTCCTAGGGTTTTCCTTGGGTATATGAGAGAGGCAGAGCTCTCTTCATAATGTAATGCTTGTAATACTTGTATTGATTATCAAATCAATAGAAAGCTCTCTTCCTTGCCCCGAGGACGTAGGCAAAATTGGCCGAACCTCGTTAAATCTGGTGTTTGTGTCTTCTCATTGTTTAATTGTTCTTTGTTGTTGGTTGTACTTTATATTGCATCTGGCTCTAGGATTTCCTCTACGTGGTGTTTTTTTCTGCGCACAACAAGTGGTATCAGAGCATCCCAGATTCGTCGTGGGATCATCTGGCGATTCGAAGGGCATCTATTGCTGATTTGGTCGAGATCGTGTGTCGATCTCAGATCAGCGTTGGGACTGTTTGTGGGGATCGTGTGTCGATCTCAGAACAGCGCGTGAAGTGCTCAAGGAATCATTTTGAGGAGTAGATCTATTCAGAAACTCATATAAAGTTTCGTGAGGAGGTAAAGATCTGATCTTTATCAAAGTTGTTTATCTAACTCTGTTGGTTTTCCACATTACATAGAGGATTTAGTCAAGAGATGACAGAAGAAAGTACATCTGTGAGAACCATGAATCCTCATCTGAGGATTGACGTGGTGAAATTCAATGGCACTAAACATTTTGACATGTGGAGGTGCGAGGTGATGGATGCCCTGAATGCATCTAACCTCGAAGATACTCTACGTCTGGAGAAGAAGCGAAGCACAACCACTGAAGAAGAGTGGGGAGAAGATGAACCGATCAGCGTGTGGCTTAATCAGATCATGTCTAACACAAGACATCAAATATCTTGTGTTACAAGAAACATCTTGCGAGGCAGTTGTGGGAGATTCTTGAAAGAAAGTATCTGACCAGAGTATTGAATCCAAATTACAGCTGAAAAGCAAGCTGTAGGGTTTCAGATGAAGAAAGGATGCTCCGTGAAATGAACATTGAATCGCTACACGAAGCTTCTTACGGATTTGATCAATGTGGATGTCAAGGTAGATGAAGAAGAAAAGCGGTAATTCTCTGAACTCTCTTCCTGCAGAGGAGTATGAGACTTTACCTTAACCTTCATAAGTGGTAGACAGTCCCCTGACTATCATGAAGTGTCGTCTGCTTTGGTTAATTATGAGACGAGGAGAAAGGAAAGGCAGTCTTCTCAGGAGGCAGGCTCATCAGCAGAGGCGCTAGCAGTAAGAGGCAGAGATTCATATAAGAAGGGCAAAGATGATCGAGGGAGATCGAAGTCCAGGCCAGGTTATCGAGATCTGAAGAAGAACCAGTGTGCCTTCTGTAGGAATTAGGGCACTGGAAAGTTGACTGTCCAAAGGCCAAGGGAAGAAGGAGTCTAAGGCTGAGGCAAATCTTGCAAAGGTGGTCAGTACTCAAAGCAGTACCTCACAGGCAGGGGGATCAGACTCGGACTCATCAGTTTTCTCATTCTCTGTCACTACTCCTATCGTTGGCTACTCAGGTGATACTGAGTGGAATTTAGATACTGGTGCTACATACCATGTGTGCCCGAATAGGGATTGATTTTCTAACTTTGAGAAGCTGGATGGATGTTCAGTCGTAATGGGCGATGATCATCCATGTATCATGGAAGGTGTAGGAACAATCCAGATCAAGATGTTTGATGGGATGATAAGAGACTGAAGGAAGTGAGATATGTACCTCAACTGAAGAGAAACCTTATCTCTGTTGGAGCTTTGGAGACATTGGGTCTTGTGGTGTCAATAAAGGAAGGAGTCCTTAAGATGACCAAAGGCTCGATGGTGGTATTGAAGGCCGTTCGCCGGAACAATCTTTACTACTTGAAGGGTAGTACCGTGACAGGGCAAGTGGTGGCTTCTACTGATTCAGATGAAGACTCAACCAGGCTGTGGCATATGAGGCTGGGACACGCAGGAGAAAAGTCTTTGCAAACTCTTGCAAGACAAGGAGTATTGAAAGGTGCCGGAACCTGCAAGTTGGAATTTTTGTGAACATTGTATCATCAGAAAGAAGACCAAGATGAAGTTCGGCACAACAACACATTACACCAAGGGGATTCTGGATTATGTTCACACTGACGTTTGGGGACCTACCAAGACTGCATCAATTGGAGGTAACCATTACTTTGTGTCGTTTATTGATGATTATTCTACGCGTTGTTGGGTATATACCATGAGACACAAAAGGGGAAGTTTTAGAAGTGTTTGTGAAGTGAAAGAAGAATTTGGAGAGAAGTACGAGAAGGAAAATCAAGGTCCTCTGTTCAGATAATGGAGGAGAATATAAGTCTGATCCTTTCCTTCAGCCAAAGTTTCTAAATATCGGATATCGGAATCATATCGGATGGGGGTGTTTCATATCGGATATCGGATATTGGGTGAGATATCGGGGATACGCGCGCATATCGGGCGTTCATATTGGACACTATATATAATGAAATATTGATAGTTAAAAGTTGGTTAAGAGTCATACAAATCATCTACCTAAAAAAAATGATGTAATATGCTTGCAGAGACAGTAAAAATAATGTACATTTGCACGCAGTCATGCAATAAATAAGTTATTCATATCGGGTGATATATCGGACGATTTATCGCCAATATCGGGCAATTTATCGGCCGATATTTCAAATATCGGCCGTTTTTTGCTGCAAAACGATATTGGGAACGATTTCCCCATATCGTATCGGCAGCAGGCAAAAAAAGGAGATATCGGACGATATCTCGGCCGTATCGGCCGATATTTAAAACAGGGCCTTCAGCTATGTCTTGATGAGGGCATAGAGAGACACTTCACAGCGAGGGAAACACCGCAACAGAACGGGGTAGCAGAAAGGATGAACAGGACTTTGCTAGAGAAGGTCCGTTGTATGTTGTCCAATGCCAGTTTATCGAAGAACTTCTGGGCTGAGGCTTTGGCATACGCATGCTATCTTGTTAACAGGTTGCCTTCGTCTGCGATAGAAGGGAAAACTCCTATCGAGGTTTGGTCGGGAAAAACAGCTGCTGATTATGATTTGCTAAGGGTGTTTGGTTGTCCAGCCTATTATCATGTTAAAGATGATAAGTTAGACCCAAGAGCAAAGAAGGGCTTGTTCGTCGATTTCAAGAAGGGAATCAAAGGATTCAAGATCTGGGATCCAACGGACAGGAAGTTTCTTTTCAGCAGGGATGTCACATTTGATGAGGCTTCTATGTTGAAGCCTAAGGTCTCTCAGCAGGTGGAGACTAGCAAGACCAAAGATGTATCGCAGCAGGTGGAGAATGATGCTAATCCACTTTCTCTAGAAAGTTCAGCATCGGTGAGGATCATACCTAGGGTGACACAAGGAAATTATCAAGCAGATGAGGTAGATGCTGATGATGAAGAGATCAAGAACAGGTCATGGGCGATGTTCCTGACTCTACTGCAGTTAGAACACCAAGGAGAAACACACGAAAACCAGGTTGGCTCACTACAAATATGGTCATGGCTTATGCACTTCCGATCATTGAGGAGGCTATCCCATCCACTTTCAGAGAAGCTAAAATCAGTTCAGAGTCGAAGATGTGGAAAGCAGCCATGGAAGAAGAGATGAAGTCTCTTTATAAGAACGACACTTGGGAACTCACTAGGTTGCCCAAAGGGAAGAAGGCGATAGGCTGTAAGTGGGTGTATGCAAAGAAGTAGGGATCGCTTAAAGAAAACATGGTGCACTACAAGGCCAGATTGGTAGCAAAAGGCTATGCTCAAAGGGAAGGAATTGACTACAATGAGGTATTTTCTCCTGTTGTAAAGCATTCGTCAATTCGCATCTTATTGGCTCTGGTGGCACAGTACGAGTTGCACCTTGATCAACTCGATGTAAAGACCGCCTCTTTCCATGGCGATCTGGATGAAGAGATCTACATGTCTCAGCCGACAGGGTTCAAGACTGTAGGGAAAGAAGATATGGTGTGCAAGCTGAAGAAGTCACTGTATGGATTAAAACAGTCTCCTAGACAGTGGTACAAGCGGTTCGACAGCTTCATCAGAGGAAAGAGGTACACACGTAGTCACTATGACCCATGTGTATTACAACAAGCTACTGACAAGGGTGTATATCTATTTACTATTGTATGTAGATGATATGCTTATTGCTTCAAAGTCTAGATCTGCAATTGATACACTGAAGAGGGACTTATCTTCTGAGTTTGAGATGAAGGATCTTGGTGGAGCAAAGAAGGTGCTAGGCATGGAAATCATACGAGATCGAAGGAGTGGCAGGGTGAGCTTGACACAGAAAAGGTATTTGCAAAAGGTACTTCAGAGGTTCAACATCGGCAAGGATACGAAATCTGTAAATACACCACTGGCTTCTCATTTCAATTTATCTGCTACTATGTCTCCAAAGACTGTTGAAGAACGTGAGTACATGACTCACGTCCCATATGCTAGCGTAATTGGTAGTCTTATGTATGCTATGGTGTGTACAAGACCAGATCTGTCACAAGCTGTCTCTATGGTCAGTAGGTATATGCATGATCCGGGACAGGGTCATTGGGAGGCAGTGAAGTGGATTCTGCGGTACATTAAAGGTACCATTGATGTTGGTCTGGTATTCGAGGACTCCACAGGGAAGCAGGATTGTATCGGGTATGTTCATTCCGATTATGCTGGTGACCTTGACAAGCGCTGATCCACAACGGGGTATGTCTTTACATTATCTCAAGCACCGGTTAGTTGGCGCTCTATTCTACAATCTACCATCGCATTGTCTATTATAAAGCCGAGTATGGCCATGAGGGAGGCTATGAAGGAGGCAATTTGGCTTCAAGGCTTGCTTGATGACTTGGGGGTGGATCAGGATCTACTAAAGATCAACTGTGACAGTATGAGTGCTATTTATTTAGCCAAGAACCAGTGTATCATGCACGGACGAAGCACATCGATGTCAGGTTCCATTTTGTTCGGGAGATTCTAGATGAGGGTGATATTGAGTTGTTGAAGATTCACACAGTGGAGAATCCCGCCGACATGCTTACCAAGGTCGTGTCAGGAGTAAAGTTTGCACATTGTAAAGCGTTTGCTCCATGTCCTTCATGTAGCATGAGCTTGTTGAAGCTCCTTTGGATGAACTACGGATGGCTTAATCCCTTAGGCAGGGGTACGAAGGCAACCACACTGGTGCAACCATTTTTGAGTCGACGTTCGTATGTTTTCAGTTCGGCTCAGATTTATGAAATCTTCACCGAGGTGGAGAATTGTAGGAAGAGAGAGGAAGTTGAGGAAGTCGACGATGACAAGGAGCCAAAGACTCAGCACCAGCAGGGAATCATCAGCAGCAGCACGGTCGACCGGCACGGTCGACCGTTGTGCACCAACATGCACAAGGCTGTAGCGGTCGACCGCCTGGTCGACCGCAGAAGGAGAGCGGTCGACTGCCCGGTCGACCGACTGACATTGCCTAACTCTCGGTTAGGCACGGTCGACCGGCACGGTCGACCGGTGCTTGGGTCGGTCGACCATGACCGACAGACGGATTTGGGCTGTTTCGGGAAATTTGCTGAATTGGAAATCAGCCCAAATTGGAAACTGATTCCTAGGGTTTCCTTGGGTATATGAAAGAGGCAGAGCTCTCTTCATAATGTAATGCTTGTAATACTTGTATTGATTATCAAATCAATAGAAATCTCTCTTCCTTGCCCCGAGGACGTAGGCAAAATTGGCCGAACCTCGTTAAATCTGGTGTTTGTGTTCTTCTCATTGTTTAATTGTTCTTTGTTGTTGGTGGTACTTCTATATTGCATTTTGACTCTCGAGTTTCCTCTACGTGGTTGTTGTTTCTGCGCACAACACAGCAGAAGTGAAAAATGACACTTCCCACTTCCTCGCTTCTGCCCACTTCCTTGAATCCAAATAGCCCCTAATGAACATGCATGTGCAAGCTATAGCTGGAACTAGTATTTTTCCTTGAGACGTCCATAGCTGGAAGCCTGGAACTACAATCACAAATTAGTTGTCTGGTGAGACTACGGTCACTACAGTCAGTCTGATCCCTAAAATCCGAATGTAACATGAAAACATCAAGGACTGGAGGAAATATTTACTGACTAGTAAGCTTAAGACAGGTAGGTACATAACTATCAACTTTAAAGGGAGAACATCAAAAAGCAATAGCTAGTCAAAGGGAAATATGAAACAGAAAATAAATCCAGAGAGACAGGCTAAGGCTATAGGAAAAATAATGAACACCATTGTGCAAAATGAACCTCAGCCAGTTGAGAAGCAGGTTAATCACGAACGCAACCACTTGCAAAATATATTCCAATCATTCAGTTCCAACATTGTACTGCTGTCCATTGCATACAAGTTGGTAAACAAAGATAGATAAAGCATGCAAGAAAGTCACATCACCCATTCAAAATACAAAACAGTAATGGGCCCCGAGATCTGCAAAATATTTTCAAAGACGAATCAAATCACATCAATAAGTGGGCCTGTTGCCTCGTTGGTCTACAGCCCACCCAATCAAACCCCTTGCTGGTGAAACCAACAGAATAATACTCCCTCGGTCCGCTTTTAGTGGGCGGTTTTTGATCGGACACGGGGATTAAGACAAGGGTATTGAGTGTGGTATATTTAGGGAACTTTCAATTTTACCCTTGCATTGGGAATGATGTTTTTGTTATAAAGAGAAAAGAAGAATTGACATTTTTGTTATAAAGAGAAAAAAATAAGGGTATTACTTCATATTCTATATTGGGAATGTTAAAATTACTATTGAGAAAGATAAAAGTAGTATTGGGATTCAAAATGGACTACTAATTTGGGACAATTTTTTTTCAAAAAAGACACTACTATTCCCGGACGGAGGGAGTACAACACGTCATGACAATGATATGAACCCCCCAGCTTATCTAGCATCATCCATCTGACAGACATTATTTCCTCAACAGTGTGGGTTACTTTGTGGCGGACCCGCCAAAAATGGCGGACAGGTTTCAACAAGTGGTGATAGTGATGATATAGGGATTCTAATGAGAAACTTATCCTAGGTGTTCCATTCTTAGTAAGAGGACAAAAGCCCTCTAATGGGGGAAGGGTCCTTACAGGGATCTATCTGTACCCAAAATTGCATTTTTCATTTCAAATGGACCAAGGTTGACATTGAAAATAGAAACAGGTTTTGCTGCAAAATTTCCCTAGCAATAGCCCATACCGTTGACAAGAAAATCAGACTATTATGTAACACTAAAAATAATCACCTTCGTTTCTTATGACTATATTATGCTTAGGACTTGAGACCACACATTACATCAAATCTAAAAGGAAAATTTGAACACATTTTCCACCCACTAGTGTTGCTTTAGGATTTGTGTATGCAGCATTATTTTATATTTCATTCGCGTCATTTGTACTAAGAAAGGGGCTTTTCAGAATTCAGACACCCATATAAAACTCTAATTTTATGGGAAAAGAAAAGAAAAATAAATTGAAAGTTACCTGTGGACCCTCGGTTAGTGGTGTCCTCCATTTCTCGGGCGCTGGTCCACTCTGGCTGCCCTGATCCTCAACCACAGACGTCCGATCCAGATCAAACGGTCAGCAACAAGCTAACGAGTAATCTCGTAATCAGCGAGAAAAACCCCAACGAAGTAAATTCCAGCAAGGAAAACCACCTACCGACGGGCGAGCTCGCGAAAAACGCGCCGTTTGGCCCCGGTCCAATACTGATGCAGGGGTGAACCGTCCGTCTCGCGTGAACCGGTTCAGGCGGCGGGTCATTGAGATCCCTACTGCTACTGGGCTCGACGCCAGCTGCATGATGGCACGTGCCTGATATGAACCAGTAGCGAATCAAGCATAGAGTCAAACGCGTACGGAAAATGAACCAACGGGCCGGTCTAAGTGAACCTGGCTTTACCTTCTCGACCGGGACGTCGTTGTAGACGTTCATCTTGCCGCCGTAGAAGATCGTCATCTGTGCTGGGTCCCTCCTAGAAGTGAAAGGGTGGAGCACAAAAGTAAATCTGGACCGTCCAATTTCTCAATGATGACTACCGTACGGAAGGAAATTTAATATAAATAATTAACAATGTTATCAAGTGGAGAACAGTGGGCCCACAAAACAACCCCAAGCCAGAAATTCTGGCCGTTGGATCATCGAACGAACGGCTGGGGATTAAGGGAGACGGGGGCAGCAGCAACAGCAGGCCAGCAGATTGGCGCAATATAGGAAGCCCGGGCCCGGGACAGCGAGGTGGCGCCGTACGGCGCGCGTTAGCAGGCAGCGCTGTATAGCAGAGACATTGATGGGAAGGGCCAATCTAAGTGGCGAAGGGGCGGGAGAGGACCACCGTGAAGACCGCTGCCGGTACACGTTAATAAGAACTAGGATCCCAAAGAGACGGGCGCAATTTAGCGGGGAAAGCGTTGGCGCGGCAATCGCAGCCGTCAGAGACCGCTTCGCCCAAAAGAAGAAGGCGCCCGTTAGCAGGCGATGGAGGGAGGAGCGAGAGTCCCGGTGCATGTTAGCAAAGAAATGTACGACACAAGAGACCGCGGGTGGGTAGGGGGGTAGGGCTTACGCAGCGGCGAGCGATCGGACCGGCGCAGTTTAGCGAAATAATGGAGATCAATTGAGAGGCTTTTAATTAACAATAATTACATGAAAGAATAACCTGGTGGATGGAGAGAGTTGATGATCCTTCCCGACGACGGCGCCCTCGTTGGCGGGGAAGGCACGTGAGGTGCACGTGAACAGGGCGGGCGGCGGGATCGGATTCGGGTCCTTCCGCCGGTAAGGCGACGGATCCTCGGCCACCCGCATGGAAGGAACCGAAACCTGATCAGTTTAAAATAACTAGGCAACATTAAACTCATAATTAATTAATTCGGGAATGTTCCTTGCTTTCTGGAAGTGACTAGGTTCACCTGCTGCGGTGAGGTTACCGGCGGCGGCGGAGGAGGGGAGGAAAAGTTGGATGATGGTGGGATTTGTAGAGAGCGGAGTCCGGGCGATCTTCGAGGAGGGCTTTGAGGGAGATGACCTGCTGGATGGCCTGCGACTTGTTCCAGGACGGCCGCCGCATGCCTGCCACCGACAGCTGGGGGTCAATATTGAGAGAGAGAGAGAGAGAGAGAGAGAGAGAGTAGTCGTACCCTTCTGTTTGAGGAAACGGCGGCAGTCCTCGCGGGTGAGCTGGGCGATGTCGTCCTCGGTGAGCTCGCTCAGGGGCTTGTCCAGCGGTGACTGGACACTGCTTGTATCCGTCGATGGGTTCATCACGCACCGAATCAAGTCGATCGCAAGTCTCTCTCACTCTCTCAGGAAAGTTGGGAGGAAGAAGAGAGAATGATAATCCTCACTCAGAGTGAGAGAGAGCACAACTTTATTATTATTAATATTAATAATAATTTGTGGCCTTTTTATAATATCATTTCTTTTGTTAATTATCCCTTTACCTGCTATTGCCTGTCATCCTTTCCGTACCAGTTTTTTTGGGATTTTTACAAATCATTCTAAGTAAAAAGTTTTTTTGGAATTTTAAGAAAAAGGATTTGAAACATTTAGGCGAAATTGGTTTTTTTTAGAAAGATATTATACATTTCAGGGACAAATGCTTTAACTAACTCACCTAAATCTCCAACTCTGCTCAACTTTTCTCTCTAAAACTTTTTATTCTTACTCTCCGAACTTCACTTACTAAACACAGTCATAATGTTCAATTAGTGTTTTATATCAACACTGTGTTATGTTCTTAACATAAGAGAAATATCTCTCGCACGTTTCAAACGTTTTATTTATACCATCAAAATATTTATTCAACTTGCATGAAGAACTCGCATGACGCTAACACCGTAGAGAAGAACTAAGGAGTGAGGAAGGATTGACGATACTCGAAACATGTACCATTGATATTTGAATCACTAGCTCTATATAATTTTCAATTTTTAGTAAGGTCACTGTTCTTTTTTTTCTTTTTAAGTTATATCTAATAATTAGAAACTCCACATTTCAATGCAAATTTCTTAGGGGTTTGTAATTTACTTGAGGGCAAGTTTGTTTTTTCGAGCATTTTCTAACCTACAATTTATTATAAGTTGCAATTATAGATTTGCAAAGTATTAACTGTAGTTTTCAAGGATGTAATTCTACATTTTGTTTGGACAAAAAATAGAATTCTGTCAAACTCTATTTTCTTTTTATGTTTCGCCTTTTGTAACGACCGATTTTAATTAAAATATTTCCTCACCCTAATTATCGAGATTATCAGTTGAACGATTCATTTAAAGTTATTACCCTCAATTTTATAATAATAACAGTTTAAATTTCTATAGGTGCCTCACCTTCTTAATTAAAACAAGGTAAGTTGAGGGTAAGGGATACGAGTGTGTAAAAATATGTGTGTATGTGTACCAAATGCCTGTATAAATGAGAGTATGTGCATAGGTATTTATAAAGCCTAGATTAACTAATTTAAAACCTAGAGACATACTAATAACCCTAAGTTAATGAAAGGGGGTAGGTATGCATGCAATGGGAGATCAAGGGCTAGGATCTCCTTGATGAGTGTTAGGCCATGTGGCAACTAGGGAAAGTCTCCCACCTTGTAAATTGCTCCAAGAAGATAGTGCCCTACCCATTTTACCCCCCCTCTCTTCTCTATTCAGATCTGAATACCCCGTTCACTGTATCTTCTTCTTCCAAAATGTGAAACCCTAAAATCCTCAATCTCCTCCCTGGTTCTCTTGAAGAAACCTCTATCGAAACCATCTCTCACTCCCTTGCTCCCCTTCTTTTCACCCCAGGCCGGAGCCAGAGGAAGGGGAGGCGCGTGTGCTGCTGGCCAGGCTGCGTGGGCGGCCTGGCGAGGGGAGGCGCGCGCATGGGGGTTGGAGCAAGGAAGGAGGGGGCGGATTCAGGGTGATTTTTAGGAAGGTTGATGCTACTTAAATCTGACTTTTGAGGCTCCAAAACCCCCATTTTCAGAGCACAAACTCAAGACCAAAGGGTTGTTGTGTGGAAGGAAATCAAAGAAGATTTATGTAGAGGTCTATCTACATAAGGTGAGTAAACCTTAACCTTAGAGTAATTGTTCACAAATGTAGGATGATTAGGGAATTTCAAATCATGTAAGGATGAACGAATCTTGTGTAAATTCGCTGTTTTTCACTAATTATTATGATAGGTGTGATCTAAATGCGCATTACATAGTCATTACCTCTCCTAAATAGGAACTTGGTGGGACGCATGTATAGGGTGTATGTTCCATATCGATAATTTCGTGGGTAATAAGAAATTGACATCGAAGTCTTTTGGTTATGCTTACTTCAACGGGAGGGGAAAACCCCTCCTTACACACTGGCATTGATTATGTACCATCAAGTAAAATAGAATAACGCATTTATTCATATAAGACTTAATGTTGCACGACGTGATTGCACCATGATATAGTGAAGCTATTAAGTATGTATTCTTCCCACTTGATATGCACCGATTGTATGAATGGCTTGTGACTGTAACCCTTAACTTTTTGCGAAGAGCATAATAACTTATAAACTACATATGTATGCATGTATGCTTCTTGGAGGAAGGGACCAGGCGGGAGCCGGTAGGAGAGGGAAGACGGAGACTTGATTATATATATATATATATATATATATATATAATATATATATATATATATATATATATATATATATATATGAAAATACTAAATGGAGGAAGAGGCCGGGCAGGAGCCGGTAGGAGGGGGAAGACGGAGATTTAATCACTATACATATACAGGTTTCTCTAATGGAGGAAGGGGCCGGGCAGGAGCCAGTATGAGGGGGAAGACGGGGACTTGATTATATACATATATATATATATATATATATATATATATATATATATATATATATATATATGTGTTCTACTTTAAGTATCTTTTGGATGGTTATGCTTATGGTGCACTCAGTGTGTGTAATTTGTTCTTGTGGTATTTTGGAACTAGGGACTCAGGTTATATGTAATGTTTCAGGCGCTATGAATGGTGGTTATGCGTGGTAATGTTGTATTGGGGACTGAATCCTTATTGTTTCATGTTATTAAGATGCCAATTTGAGAATGTATGGTGCAAGCATGTAATGTGTGTATAAAGTTTGAGTTGAGATATATTGCATTATCAGATAAGTAGGCCATGTTGGCCGAAATCCTTATTCGGAACAAGTAGGCCGTGAAGCCGAAATTGATGATGTGTCATGTAAAAATATGAAATTTTAAGGGAGGTGTTGTTAAAATTTTCGGGATAAATAGAGATTTGAAACTAAAAGAGAGTTATCAGACTAACCTCTTGTCTATAAATTTTGGGACCGTTACAGTTGGTATCAGAGCGAGATTTAGACAAGGTTAGTCTAGATAGATGTAGTACACAGGGATTGATTGTATGATTGTGTGTAACTTGTGTGTGTGTGTGTGCTTGCGTGATTAATGCAAGTGGTATTGGTGCTTTAGGTGTGATGATTGTGAAATGTATGGTATTTAACTGTTCTCTTGCATTTGAATTCGGGTACACGCATACCTTAGTTCAAATGGATCCTACGGGGGGTGCGGGCCCTTTTGTATGGATCTCTAGTGGTATCGGACACTGAGATGGGAGAGCAACTAAAATATCACACAAGTCAGTGTTAATCCAATAGGACGGACACCCGAGTCCAATAAGTGAATCTATGGAATTTGAGTATGACGAAAGAATTGATGATTCCCTAATATATCTTGTTACATACATGCAGCTTATTATTTTGAGGAATTAGAATGAACTATCTAATATAAGTCTTTTACTTCTACAGATGGTAGATTATGATGTGTCAGGATCAGCACCCAATAGTTCGGAATCAGAAAGTTTGAGTTGGATAGCTAATCACTTAGATTGGGATTATGAATCAGATGAGACTGGCCCAGAAATCATCTTTAATTGCCCTTCAGACAGTAGAATGCAGTGGACCTAGTGGGACATGTGACGAAGACACAGTTAGTGATGCTGAAAGTGCTGTAAGGAATGTGCCGCTAACCATGGACCTAGGAATCTTATCTAATGATGAATTAAGCCCCCAAGGAAGAATTTTGTTAGAGGCATCTGATGGGACTCTAGCTGGGCCGAAGATATGGATCTATATGACGATCACGAGTATTGGAGGTGTGAGGAGGATGCTATAATAGAGGAGGTGGCTCCAGAAGAAGAAGAAGATTCAGAGGAAGATGATCCTGAAGAAAAGAAGACCCTGAGGAAGAGAACCACAAGGGAGGTGATCCTGTAGGGGACAACAAGGATGAAAGCTTCACTAGTTCTAATATTACTCCTTGAAAGAGACTTGGATGTGTAGTATTTTGGGAGGAGAAGCGTTGGCTCGCATATTTAGAGCTTTTGGGGTTTTGGGATGGGGAAGATTGTTATAAGTGTTATAAAAGAAATGCATGTAAACGATGTATCTATTATAAATACCCTTGTATGTTTTGTAGAAAAGAAAGCATGCCAATGTAAATCTAGTTACGTAAACATTTTGAAGCTATAAATGAAACTAGTATTTTGTATATGGTACTTGCTTTCTTTTGTCATTAATGTTGTCGATAATAAGATTGGACTATCCTTATAGGTATAAATGGATTTGAACTTCCCTCCACCAGATGCTAACTCGGAAGGCGATGTCCCATTGCACCATGCAATGGGAAGTGTTCATCCCCGTCAAATCATGAGTTTATGGGAGAGCAATCTAATGCCAACCGGAGGGTTCCGGACAGAATACCGGATTGGCTGGTGCAATTGGAGACTGCAAGTAACCCGCGTAGAGTTCTAGAGCAATTTCAGAAGTTAAATCTGCCAGCCTTTAAAGGAGGGGCTGATCCAATATAGGCTAAGGAATGGCTTCGCCAGATTAAAAAGATACTAGACGTCATGGAATACATTAAGAGCCAACGAGTATCTTTTACCTCTTTTATGTTCCAAAGGGAAGCAGAACGTTGGTGGGAGATGATTCAAAGTGGAGCTAAGACACTGGGAAAAGAAATCTCGTGGAATTTTCTAGTCAAAAAGTTTAATGAAAAGTATATACCAGGAGTAGCAAAGGACAAGCTTGCAATAGAATTTCAAGACCTGAAACATGATTATTTGATAGTGAGTCAGTATGAAGTCAAGTTTACCAAACTATCAAGATACGCTAAGAAGCTGGAGTCAGAAGAGGAGGATAGAACAAAAAGATTTGAGGGGTCTGAAGCCTGAAGTCAGGAGCAAATTAATCCCATTTCAACTACAAATCTATAGCCAAGCAGTAGAGAAGGTACTAGAAGTTGAAAGAGATATGCAGGAAAAATCAGGATTTAGGGGTCAGAGAGCTACCTTCCGTAAAGCACCTCCGGTATGCTAATGTACCGAATTATGGAGCTTACCCCTTTAGGCCCGCGAGGTGCCGGGTCTTCTCTAATACCAATCCAAGGAACCACGATGAACTCGTGGCCCAGGGGCGTGGGGTTTCCTTATGCGGTGCCACCAACACCCTTTCCACGTTCCAACCTTGTAGGGAATATGTGGTGTCCGAGGTGTCATTGAAATCACACTGGCAGTTGCTCCGTAGGCAAACAATGTTTTGCTTGCGGCAAACTGGGTCACATAAGGAGAGACTGTCCAACTTTAAATGGACGTTCAGGCGCTAGTAGGGGAACAGGTAGGCTGACCATGGGCATCGCCCCAACTGCAGGAGGATCAACAGTTGCTTTCCGGCAGCCTGCCAATAGAACTTGTACAATCACGACTCAGGCATCAGTACAACAACCCAGAGCTCAAGGAAGAATGAATGCAGTAACTCCACAGGAGGCTTGAGTATCTAACGCAGTGGTCGAAGGTACTATCTGCATATTTGAAAATATTGTTCGAGTATTATTTGATCCCGGTGCTACTCACTCCTTTATTTCTTCATCATTTGCAACAACAATTAACAAGGAATCTGAACTTATGAATTATCAACTAGTGGTGTCAACCCCTGTAGGCACAAAATTGACCACTAATGTGTATTATAAGGGATGTGAAATTATTATAGGAAAAATGAAAACACAGGCGGACCTGATTAAAATAGGAGAGATGGAATATGACATCATCCTAGGAATGGATTGGTTGTCAGCATATCATGCTCATGTAGACGGTCATCAGAAGAGAATAATCTTTAAGTTGGAAGGAGCTTCAGAAACAGTATATGGAGGGGCGAAGAATAAAATTGGTATTCCATTAATTTCAGCCTTAAAGGCCACTAAATTATTGAGGCGATGGTGTCAAGGATTCCTGGCAACCATTATTGGTGAGGAAGGCAAGGAGACAAAAATTGAAAATATAGAAGTTATAAGAGAATACCCTGATGTATTCCCGGAAGATCTACCCAGCTTACTCCCAGATAGGGAAGTAGAGTTTCCTATTAATATTCTACCAAGAACAAGTTCCATATTAAAGGCACCTTATAGAATGTCACCCGCAGAGATGAAAGAATTCAAGGACCAACTGCAAGAGTTATTAAGTCTCGAATTTATTCGGGCGAGTGTATCACCTTGGGAGCTCCCGTGCTTTTTGTAAAGAAGAATGATGGGAGCATGAGACTGTGTATAGATTATCGTGAACTGAATAAATCACTATCAAAAATTGATATCCACTGCCGAGGATTGATGACCTTTTTGACCAACTTCAAGGTGCCAGCATATTCTCCAAAATAGATTTAAGATCTGGATATCATCAATTAAAGATTAAACCAGGAGATGTTTTCAAGCCAGCTTTTTAGACAAGATATGGCCATTATGAGTTTCTGGTAATGCCATTTGGATTGACTAATGTCCCAGTAGCATTCATGGATTGATGAATATGATCTTTCAGCCATACTTAGATTAATTTGTGGTGGTGTTTATTGACGACATACTCATCTACTTAAGAAGCACAGAAGAACATGAGAAGCACCTAAGAATAGTATTACAACTATTGAGGGAGAAACAACTTTATGCAAAATTTAAGAAATGTGAGTTCTGGCTGGAAGAAGTTGTGGGTCACATCATAAATAAAGAAGAAATATCAGTAGACCTTGCAAAGTCGAGGCAATTAAGGATTGGCCTCGACCCACCAGTGTCACGGAAGTGCAAAGCTTTTTAGGATTGGCAGGGTATTATCGGAGATTTGTAAAGAATTTTCCAAAATAGCAGCACCATTATCACAATTAACCAAGAAAGGCCTCAGATTCTATTGGGGGAATAGTCAGGAGAAAAGTTTTCAGGAATTGAAGGATAACTAATATCGGCTCCAATCTTAGCCATGCCTTCTGGGACTGAAGGTTATGTTGTATACAGTGATGCGTCGAAGTCAGGGCTGGGGTGTGTATTGATGCAACAAGGGAGAGTAATTGCATATGTTTCTAGATAACTTAGGAACCATGAGAGGAATTACCCAACCCATGATCTCGAGCTAGCTGCAATTATATTTGCCTTGAAAATATGGTGATACTACCTTATGGGGTATCATGTGATATATATACAGATCATAAGATCCTAAAATACATCTTTACCCAAAAGGAATTGAATATGCGTCAAAGAAGATGGTTGGAGTTAATGAAGGATTATGATTTGGACATTTATTATCACCCTGGGAAGGCCAATGTGGTGGCTGATGCTCTTAGTAGGAAGTCTGGAGGATCCTTAGTTGTATTGTTAACCCAACAAACTGGCATGTTACAAGAGATGGAGAGGATGCAACTTGAGGTCCTAATAAGAGAACCCAGGCAGGGGATTAGTCAGGTAAATTAAGTCAGCATTAGCTTCAACATTTATGAAGAAATCAAAGAAGCACAACGAAAGTATGATCAGGTAGCTAAAAAATTGAAAGGGTGCAGAGAGGTGAAACTCGAGATTTTACTATTGTAAGAAATTTCCTGAGAAAGGGAGCCGGATATATATACCTTCAGACATTGGGCTCAAGGAGCGAATTATGACTGAAGTTCATTGCACGCCTTATACAGCACACCCAGGAACAACAAAAATGTATCGGGATCTGAGAACAAATTTTTGTTGGGAAGGAATGAAAAAGAACATAACTAAATTTGTGCAGAGATGTTTGATATGCCAACAAGTTAAGGCTGAACACAAGAAGCCTCTGGGGCTTCTCATGCCCTTGCAAGTCCCCGAATGGAAGTGGAGCCGCATTACTATGGATTTTGTGAGAGGACTCCCTGAATTCCCTCAAGAACATGATGTCATATGGGTGATAGTCAACCGACTCACAAAGTCCGCTCATTTCCTACCCATTCGAGTAAACTACTCGATGGATAGGTTAGCCCAAATATACCTCCGAGAGATAATCCGGATCCATGGAGTTCCCAAGACAATTGTGTCAGATAGAGACCCTCGGTTCCAGTCAAGGTTATGAGTCAGTGTATCCCAAGCATGGGCACTAAACTACATCCAAGTACTGCGGCGCATCTGCAAACTGACAGACAGTCAGAGAGGACTATACAAATATTGGAAGACATGTTAAGAGCATGTGTATTGGACTTCGGAGGTAATTGGGAAAAATACCTACCATTCGTAGAATTTGCATATAACAATACCCACCAGTCAACCACAGGGATGCCACCATTTGAAGCCTTGTATGATAGGAAATGTAGATCCCTAATTTGTTGGGAAGAAATGGGAGACCAAAGACTGTTTGGAACCGACATAATTCAAGAAACGACAGAGAAAATACAGATAATAAGAAGAGAATGCAGGCGGCTCAAAGCAGACAAAAGACATATGCAGATCGGCGCTGGAGGCCCTTAAAGTTTATAGAAGGTGATAAAGTTTTTCCTGAGAATATCACCTATGAAAGGAGTGGTACGCATTGGCAAACGAAATAAGTTGAACCCTTGATTTATCGGACCTTTTGAGGTATTGGAAAGGATCGGACCACTAGCCTATCGGTTAGCCCTACCACCAGAAATTGAGAAGATACACAATGTATTTCATGTGTCGCAGTTGAGGAAATACATACCTGATCCCAGTCATGTCCTCACTACTCACCATTGCAAGTCTAAGAGGATTTGTCATATACGGTGTAGCTAGTGCAGGTTCTAGATCGTAAAAAGAAGCAACTGGGGAACAAAGCAATCCCTTTGGTAAAGGTATTATGGAGAAGCCAAGAGATCGAAGAAACTACCTGGAAAGCAGAGGAGGAAATGACAAAGACCTACCCACAGCTTTTCCAAGGTACGTCGAACTTCGGGGTCGAAGCTCCCTTAAGGGGGATAGAAATGTAACGACCGATTTTAATTAAAATCTTTCCTCACCCTAATTATCGAGATTATCGGTTGAACGATTCATTTAAAGTTGTTACCCTCAATTTTATAATAATAACAATTTAAATTTCTATAGGTGATTCACCTTCATAATTAAAACAAGGTAAGTTGAGGGTAAGAGATATGAGTGTATAAAAATATGTGTGTATGTGTACCGAATGCCTGTATAAATAACAGTATGTGCATAGGTATTTATAAAGCCTAGATTAACTAATTTAAAACCTAGAGACATACTAATAACCCTAAGTTAATGAAAGGGGGTAGATATACATGTAATGGGAGATCAAGGGTTAGGATCTCCTTGATGAGTGTTAGGCCATGTGCAACTAGGGAGAGTCCCCCACCTTGTAAATTGCACCAAAAAGATAGTGCCCTACCCATTTTACCCCCACTCTCTTCTCTATTCAGATCTGAATACCCTGTTCACTGTATCTTCTTCTTCCCAAGTCTGAAACCCTAAAATCCTCAATCTCTTTCCTAGTTATTCCCTTAAAGAAACCTCTACCTAAATCATCTCACACTCCCTTGCTCCCCTTCTTTTCACCCCAAGCCGGAGCCAGAGGGAGGGGAGGCGCGCGCATAACACAGCAATAGCAGCGCGCGCGCGTGCTGCTTGCCAGGCCGCGTGCGCGGCTTGGGGAGGGGAGGCGCGCGCGTGGGGGCCGGAGCAAGGAAGGAGGGGATGGATTCGGGGTGATTTTTGGGGAGGTTGGTACTACTTAAATCTAATTTTTGAGGCTCTAAAACCCCCATTTTCAGATCACAAACTCAAGACCAAAGGGTTATTGTGTGGGAAGGCAATCAAAGAAGATTTGCGTAGAGGTCTATTTACATAAGGTGAGTAAATCTAAACCCTTAGAGTAATTGTTTACAAATGTAGGATGATTAGGGAATTTTCAGCCATGTAAGGATGAATGAATCTTGTGTAAATTCGCTATTTTTTCACTAATTATTATGATAGGTGAGATCTAAATGCGCGCTACATAGTCATTACCTCTCCTAAATAGGAATTTGGCGGGATGCATGTATAGGGTGTATGGTCCGTATCGATAACTCCGTGGGTAATAAGAAATTGACATCGAAGTCTTTTGGTTATGCTTACTTCAACGGGAGGGAAAAACCCCTCCTTATACATTGGCATTGAATTATGTACCATCAAGTAAAATCTAATAACGCATTCATTCATATAAGACTTAATGTTGGGCAACGTGATTGCACCATGATATAGTGAAGCTATTAAGTATGTATTCTTCCCACTTGATGTGCACCGATTGTATGAATGGCTTGTGAGCTAACCCTTGACTTTTTACGAAGAGCATAATAACTTATAAACTACAAATGTATGCGTGTATGCTTCTTGGAGGAAGGGACCGAGTGGGAGCCGGTAGGAGGGAGAAGACAGGGACTTGATTATATACATATATTTGTGAAAATACTAAATGGAGGAAGGGGCGGGCAGGAGCTGGTAAGAGGGGGAAGGCAGAGATTTAATCGCTTTACATATACAGGTTTCTCTAACGGAGGAAAGGACCGGGCAGGAGCCGGTAGGAGGGAAAGACGGGGACTTGATTTTATATATATATAGAAAATACTAAAGGGAGGAAAGGGCCGGGCGGGAGCCGGTAGGAGGGGAAAGACGGTGAATTGGATCTAAAATTAGTAATTATGTTTAAGCACTTCACTTAAGCGAACCGTCAAGCTTTGTTCCACGTTGGTATTTTATGTTAAACCTAGAATGTCATGACTAATAAAATGGTAAACCGGTTAGTGTAAAAGTATATGTACACATATACTTGCTCGCATATACATGTAAGTAATTCATTTTGTAATAGTATATTGGAAGGTAAACTCATGGTAGTTGAGATATCTAAACCATAACTTTATGGGGTCTAAGGTTAAGCAAGTTAAGGGAGAAGTTGCATCATATAATTGTCTTAATTGCAAAACACCTCTCAAAGAATGTATTGGCTTATGAAGTTTCTGTACTAGCACCTTTTTAGCGTGGTTTGCTCATTGAGCTGTCGAGCTCATTTTATTTTCTTTCCACTTATTTCAGGTTTGGATAAAGGTAAGGGGCCACTCTAGCCTGGAGGATTTAATAATTGGACGAATGACATGCTATTTGTACTGTTTTTGGTTAACCCTCTACATATATATATGTTCTACTTTAAGTATCTTTTAGATGGTTATGCTTATGGTGCACTCAGCGTATGTAATTTGTCCTTGTGGTATTTAGAACTAGGGACTCAGGTTATATGTAATGTTTCAGGAGCTATGAATGGTGGTTATGCGTGGTAATGTTGTATTGGGGGACTAAATCCTTGTTGTTACATGTTATTAAGATGCCAATTTGGGAATGTATGGTGCAAGCATGTAATGTGTGTATAAAGTTTGAGTTGAGATATATTGCATTATCAGATAAGTAGGCCATGTTGGCCGAAATCCTTATTTGGAACAAGTAGGCCGTGGAGCCGAATTAATGATGTGTCATGTAAAAATATGAAATTTTAAGGGAGGTGTTGTTAAAATTTTCGGGATAAATATAGATTTGAAACTAAAAGAGAGTTATCGGACTTGTTGGCCCAAAGGCCTATCACTCTAGTTTTGATGATGATCAACTCATGTAGTTATGGTACTAATGATCTTGTGTTTATTTAGTCTCAGATTTGTGATCAAGATCTTAGTAGGTGTGTGGCTTCAACAAAGGATTTAAAGTCAAGTTTTGGAGCTAGCACGGTTTGATTCAAGAGTTTGTGCATCAAGACCACATCAAGTACTCAAGAGGAGTCTAGCTCTATGGATCGTGTTTGGACCAAGTCAAGAAGATGAGAAGACTTCAAGTGAAAACTTCAAGATCAAGGCTTGTGTCTAGATTTGTTTTTATCAGATTTTGTTTTTTAGATAAAATGTAAAGGATAGAATAGTTGGTGGATTGCTCAAGTATACCATATGCACACACACTCTTGATTTAGATGAGTTTTTTATAAAAGAATTTTATTTTGGAAAAATACAAAAGAGTTTTCTTTTTGAAAAATACCGTTTTGGTTTTTAGTATTCAAAGTTACATGTATTTAACCAAAACCAAATTTAGAGCTTAATGTCAAAAACATAGATATTTCACCATGTTTGTGTAGTGGATCATATCCATACACTCTATACTTTCAAAGTGTTTAAAATATCTTGTTTTTGTTTGGAGAAGTTTTGGAAAAACCAAATTTGGAAAAATATAGTTTTTGTTCTGAACCAAATTTTCTAAGTTATAAAATAGTTCAAATTATTTGTAACATGTCTTGATTTTGCTCAAGCATGTTTGATTATCAAAGTATAATGTTAAAACTATTTTTGTAGATTTTTTATGATTTTATGGGATTTTATTGAGTCAAAAATAACCAAGTTTTTAATCCTAGAATTCCTGTCCTGGCTTCAGCCAGTCGACCGACGTGCACAGACGTGCACGCCAGCCTTGGCTGGAGGGCCGATCGACCGACCCGGTCGACCGCCAGAGAGCTCTGCTCTCTGGAAAGCCCCGGTCGACCGGCAGAGAATCTGCTCTCTGTTCCAGGGTCTCGGTCGACAGGCCGGTCGACCGCTGCCCCAACGGTCAGAAATCTGACCGTTGGCGGTCGACCGGGCGGTCGACCGTCAGGCCAACCTGGCTCCAACGGCTAGTTTTTCTAACTCTATAAATTGGGGCTTTTGGGGCTGTTTTAAATAAGATTTTTAAGTGGGTTTTGAGCTAGTTTTTCCAACTCCATTAAGAAGTTTTCTCCACTTATTTGAGAGCAAATATTTCCAATCAAAAGGGGAGTTTATCAAGAGTGTTTTCAAAGTGATTTTCTTGAGTTTTCCTCCACCATTTCAATTCTTGTTTTCTCACACAACACTTGAGCCATCCATTGCTATATCTACCTATAGGGATTTGTTGTGAGAGGATTTTAGGTGATCAAAGAGTTGTGATCACCTAAGTTCCATCTTTGTAATTGAGGAGGCAGACAAGTGTGTTCGCAGTGTTTCGAGTTCGTTTGTGGACTCGGTGTTTGAGGTGCGGCCTCGGCGAGCTAGTGGGCTTGCGGTGTGTACGGGACTAGAGAGTCCAAGGAGTTCAAGTGTGAACTCACCTTGTAGGTGTTGCGGCACCGAGTGATCCAGTGGGATCGATCTTAGTGGATATCCTTCATAGTGTTGAAGGCGGGGACGTAGAGCAAGTGTGCTCGAACCTCGAAAAAAATCTCCCGTGTTTGCGATTGCTCACTCTCTATCTCTTACTCTTGTTTATATCTTGCATGCTTATATTGCTTTCATCTTTATATGCTTGATTTATATTGTGAGCTTAATTGTTATATGCTTGGGGATTGTTTGCTAACACTTGTATTCAACCAAGAGAGCCAACGCGGTACCTCAACACTTATTTAGAGGAATCGAGTTAGTCCAGAGCCCTGAAATCTCCTAGAGGGGGGTGAATAGGTGATGGCTATATGAAATATGACAAATAATGCGGAATTAAAATCTACTTAAAACAATAAGCTCAAATTAAAAACACTTGCAAGATAAAAGCAATAAATAAGGCAAGTAATAAAGAGAGATTGAGTTTATAGAAATTTGAGCAAACGCAAACACGAGGATTTGTTTCCGAGGTTCGAGCCACGCTCTACGTCCCCGCCTTCACACTTGAAGGATTTCCACTATTGTTGATCCCACTGGATCTCCAATACAAGGACACACTTGTCCTATCTCTCGTGATGCCGCAACACCACTTGGAGCACACTAGCTCGCTTGAGGCCGATGCCTCTACAACTTCGCTCAAGAAGAAAATTGATCACACTTGATCACAAAAATCTCACTTAGCACAACCCTATAACCAATATGTAGAGATTGTACTTGGGATTGTGAAGTGCAAAATGACTAGAGTGAAGTAGAGGGATTTGCTTCAAGTAGGTGTTTGGAAATTTTGGCTTTGATGAAAATCTTTTCTAAAATGAAAGGCTTTTGAAAACTTGTAAATCTTGTAAAAATTAATTGTAAAATTGTTGTCTTATCATGTTGAAATGACCCACTATTTATAGTGGATGAAAGACAGGGTAAACAGCTAGAGAAATTCGTTGGGGTGAGATCCCAACAAAATCTGTCAGAAAATAGAGCTGTTGGAGTCTGTCAGACTTTCTGACAGCTACCGGTCGACCGGGTCGGTCGACTGCCAACGGTCATATTTCTGACCGTTGGGGGAAACGGTCGGCCGACTCGGTCGACCGAATTAAACAGAGAGCACTGACAAGTGCTCGGTCGACCTGAGCGGTCGGCTGACGTGCACACATGCACAGCCGTGCACGTCGGTTGACTGGGTCGGTCGACCGGACTCTGTCAGATCTGTTTAAACAGAGTCTGGAAAGAAAGAAAAGGAAAATTTTGATTCAAACATTTTTGGTTTAAGGATTTGAAAATAAGGTTCTAGACCTAATAAAACTAAGAGTGTGATCATAGATCAACACCCAAACATGTTAGATCATTTTTGGTAAAAATCCTTTTTGATAAATGATTTTCTAAAAACGGCTTTTTTCAAACATGGTATTTCTAAAAACTAAGTTCGAAATTCTGATATAAAAATTCTTTTAAAGCCATGAAGCTATATTAAGTGTGTGTGAGTGACAATCCCAAATATTCTACCTCTATCATCTAGGTTTTGACAAAATATCTAAAAATAAAAGTAAATTACAAATCTTGAATTCTTTTCTTCATTATTTTGATCCCGAAGCTTTTCTACCGTGCTAGGCTTGGGAATGCAAATCTTTAGCGGCGTCCAATTGTGAGTCTTGATTGTGGAGCCGTCAAATCAACTTGTTTTAAAACCTGAAATTCTTTTAAACAAGATTGTTAAACACATAACTAAATATGGTTTGTTATCATCAAAATATCGGGCTAATGGCCTTTGGGCTAACAATCTCCCCCTTTTTGATGATGACAAAACATACATAGTTATTACAAATATTTTGGGTGGAGACTTCAATTGAAGCCCCCCCTCAACACATGCATATAATAAAAGGATACTCAGGCATAGGTAAATAGCACAAATAATAAACAACCATACACATGTCCATGCCAGAAAATAACTCATGCCATAAATAACTCACATGTTCATACAAGACATAAAAACATATAGAAAACACATGTGAAAATGCATGTCCAAAATAACAAAAATACAAAATACAAGATACAAAATACAAGCCCAAGGAAGTCTCTCAAGAATATCTCTCCCCCTTTTTGACATCATCAAAAGGGGAAGTCACTCCTCATCGTCATCTTCATAACCGTCCTCCTCATCGTCGTCCTCAGCATCACCTGCAGCCATCTCCACATCCTCATCATCATCATCATCCTCATCATCATCAGAAGCCTCCTCCTCTGGATCAATAGCTGCAACACCTGGCTGTGATGCTGAAGAAGCAGAAGGGGCCCTAACTGGAAATGGAGGGCCGGAGGAAGGAAGCGGTCGGGCAAATGGCGTGGGGTCTGGACCAAGCATGTTATACTTCACAAAGAGTGCACTAAATTGCGAATCCATGTATCGCATGGAATCAGCAAAATAGGACATATCATTGCGAAGTCCCTGATAACGAGAGTCCATCTTCGCGCGATGTGCTACATCCGCCGCAGAAATCTGGGTCAGTCGCTGCTGGATCTCAGCGGTCACCCAAGACTGATGCTCCTAAAGCTGAGTACGAAGCTCAGACGAAATGAAGGCCTGAAGGTCTGAAGGAATGGATGGCCCTGGAGCAGAGGAAGTCCCTAGGACAGATGAAGACCCTGGAACAGATAAAGATCCTGGAACAAGAGCAGGAGAAATAGGAGGCTGCTCAGGAGCGGGATGACGCATCCTAGGTTGCATCCTCTTCAAAAGAGTGCTGTTCAGGTTCACGGAGGGTTCGGTGGGTATCTCAGAGGATAGATTGAAATCAAGTTATTTTAGAAGATACGAGATGAGCATCCTATAAGGCAAGTGCCTTGTGGGGACAAGGACGTGATCGGAGATCATGTGAGAAATTATGAAACGGGGGATGTTTATCTTAATGCCTTTCAGAAGGTAATAGACAATCAAAGGAACAGGACCCCTGGCATGACTGTATTCCCCAGATTTGGGCAGAATGTTATAGAATACAAATTTAGCGAGGACTTGAGCGGTGAGTGTGAATTTATTCACCTCCTCATTCCTCACTAAGCCGGGGTTGTCATCCCCGTGGAGTAAAGTTGACGCGGTGAGAGCAGACTCACCGGCCGGATACTCGAAGTCATGTAGGTCAAAGAAGTAGACCTCAACTCCCTCACAGGAGAGATGTAGAAGCTTAGTAAAATCTTGGAGAGAGATATCTATGTCTCTTCCAAGAACCCTAGACCTAACTCGGTTTCCCTCATAAGCAAGATTAGTGTAAAAGTAGGGTATAAGTGAGGTGTACAGCGGTTCTCTAATAGCCATGAACTGATCTAAAGAATTGTTCCTCAATATTTGTGGGATATTGAGGTGCTCAAAATCTTGAAGGACAACACATCTCCCAGAAATAATAGTTCTCCTCGAAAGGAGGATAAACCGATTTTCTGCTAGATCGGAGACAAATGGAGGTTTAGTCCTAGTGGATGAAGAAGAAGGGACTACTGATTTTCCCTTCTCGGCTCTAGATCTCTTAGGCATAATTTTTTTTAGGTTAAAATGAAAGATCTAGGTCAAAAACTATATTAGGGCTTGATCTAGACTAGGTGACGGATAGATCTTGACAAAGCTAGGATGAACAACAAGATGGAAAGCAAGATCTAAAGAAAAATGAGATTTTTACCTTGAGGGATGAGAGATCAAGAACCCACAACCGAAAATCCTTGAGATTGAACGTAGATCGGGCCTGAAGTAGACGATCCAGAAAAGATTTGAGTGATCAAAGCTAGGATTTAGGTTGGATTGAGGTGGGAAGAGGTGATTAGGGTTTTTAGAGAGGAGAGAGTGAAGAGCCGCCAGTGAGAAATGAGAGAAAAGAGAGAGTAAGGGCTTTAAATAGGATGGGTAAATGACAGAATCCCGTCGCCCGGTCGACCGGTCCGGTCGACCGAAAATACCCGAGACCACTGACAGACTAAACGGTCGACCGCAGCGGTCGGCCGGCTACAGAGAAGGATAAAAAAACATTCTTCCAGGCAAGGTCGGTCGGCGGATCTCAGCTCCGGTCGGCCGGTCTTGCCCAAAAACTGTCAGCAGCAAAGACCCCAAAAAAATGTCTAAAATTGTCTGAAAATAATAAGAAGAATATTTTCAACATACAAAATTTTAAACATGTTTTAAATTTTATTAGTTATAAATATCAAACAAGATTTACACAAAAATTTTTAATTTTTATTTTTCATATAAAAACAAAGTTTTAGAGATGTTGAAGCTGAATACCCGGTGAAGGGTTCTGAACTTCATCCTCGAGATTCCTCTAAATATGAGTTGAGGTGCGCAATTGCCATCTCTAATGTATTTGCTTTAAATATGAATTCTAAATATTTATTTTAGTTTTTTTTGACAAAAATGTGTATATAGATATATGATCAAAACTAGACACGTGGACACAACAAAAATATGACATAAAGTGAGATAACATGAATTAGAACAAAGCATATACACAAGCATGATGGAAATGTAAGTTTACACTAACGCATATCAATATAACACAAAGGTAAACTAACAATCCTATGCATATGTATATAAACAAAAATAAAACTTTTAAATGGAGAAATTACCAAACCGAGGGTATTCTCCAAAATAGGTGCCTCCATGATAGTGATGCAAGCGCGATGTGATCTTTGAGCGTTGTTGCATCCACCACCTGGGCACCGTCTCCCCCTAAGTCTTGGAGGAAGAAGACCCACCTGTATCAACCAAATTTGGTGTGTCTTTTGGTACCCATATCTTTTTGGGTCCTTTAGGGTTAGTACTTGGGCGAACCCAAACATGTTTATTAGTCATGTTAAGCTTAGCAAAACAAAATTTTTCTAAATGGCCTTTGCGGTCACAATGAGTGCAAACATAAATTCTACCACTACCATACATGTGAGCATGCTTATGTGTGTGTGCATGTTTCCGTGCATATTGATGGTGAGTGTGTTTCCCTTTGTTATTCCTTTGGGAATCTAGAAGCAAACTTATTTAAATCAAATGCACATTTTTTAAGAGTTGAGTCCAAAACATCAACCCATTTTTGGATCTCAATAAATTCATTTTTATTGCAAGATAAATTGGAGGTTTTCCCTTTACAAGCTAATTTATAATTTTCAAAATCAATCTTTATTTTCTTAAAAGCATTAGATAAATCATTTTTCTCTTTTTCAATAATATCATATTTATTTTTCAATAAATCATTTTCCTTTTTCAATTTTTTATTTTGAGATTGTGAAATCTCATACCTATGTTGTAATTCTTCAAAAAATTGAGCTAGTTCATCCATAGTCAATTCATCATCTTCTATGGAGTTTTCAAGAGTTACCTTAGAAGAATCTTCTCCATGTGCCATGAAGCACATGTGTGCGGCGTCGTTCTCCTCCTCGGATTCTGACTCCGTATCGTCCCACGTGGCCACCATTGCTTTCTTCTTCTTTGGCCGATACTTGGAGGTTGTGGCTTGGAGAGCGGGGCAATCGGCGATGAGATGTCCGATCTTCTTGCAATGGAAGCAAGGACCGGGCTCCTCTCTTTTTTCTTTCAAATCTTCCTTGAGGTTTCCCTCTTCAGAAGTTGCTTTGCCTCCCCTTCTTGTAGAACATTTTGCCTACCTTCCGGGTGAGCATGGCAAAGTCCTCATCGTAGTCTTCCGATGAGTCCTCCTTGTCATGGTTGGTTGGAGTGGCTTTGAAAGTGAGGGCTTTCTTCTTTGGCGCCTCCCTTTCTTCTCTAACCTTCATCTCCATCTCATGGGTTTTGAGATTGTCGATGAAGCCGGAGAAGTCCATCTCCTCCCGATCGTTGAGCTCTTTGAGGGTGGTTGCCTTGACTTCCCAAGCTTTGGGAAGAGCTCTATTGACCTTCCTTATCTTTTGTCATTATCAATCGCATCACCAAAGAAGATAAAGTATTTGTTATTTTGGTGAAACGAGTGAGCATGTCATCAATGCTCTCATTCTCAAGCATGTAAAAGTTCTCATATTGAGAACGAAGCAAGTCAATTTTGGATCTCTTGACTTGTGACGTTCCCTCATGAGTCACAATTAAAACATTCCACACTTCATATGCGAATTTACAATTAATGATGCGTGAGAGGTCATCTTCATTAAGGGCTTGGGTTAATGCATATTGAGCCCTAGCATTGGCCTCATAGTCCTTGGTGGTATCCTCGGACCATGATCTCTCATCGGTGAGAGGTTCTATAAATTCTTTGGTTATGGCCCTAGCTACCCTAACACCTAGGGACTTAAGGAAGAGGTTCATCTTGACCTTCCAAATAGGGAAGTTCAAGCCATCAAACTTGGGTGGGGACTTGATGCTAGAAAAATCAATTGAAGCCATGACTAATGAATAAGATGCACAATAAATGAAGAATGCAACAAATGATATAGCCAAATACAAGGATCTCCCTAAGGTGGTTAAACCAAATAGTAGGGTTAGGCTCTGATACCAATTGAAATCACCTAGAGGGAGGTGAATAGGTGATGGTTATATGAAATATGACAATAATGCGGAATTAAAATCTACTTAAAACAATAAGCTCAAATTAAAAACACTTGCAAGATAAAAGCAATAAATAAGGCAAGTAATAAAGAGAGATTGAGTTTAGAGAAATTTGAGCAAACGCAAATACGAGGATATGTTTCCGAGGTTCGAGCCACGCTCTACGTCCCCGCCTTCACACTTGAAGGATTTCCACTATTGTTGATCCCACTGGATCTCCAATACAAGGACACACTTGTCCTATCTCTCGTGATGCCGCAACACCACTTGGAGCACACTAGCTCGCTTGAGGCCGATGCCTCTACAACTTCGCTCAAGAAGAAAATTGATCACACTTGATCACAAAAGCTCACTTAGCACAACCCTATAACCAATATGTAGAGATAGTACTTGGGATTGTGAAGTGCAAAATGACTAGAGTGAAGTAGAGGGATTTGCTTCAAGTAGGTGTTTGAAAATTTTGGCTTTGATGAAAATCTTTTCTAAAATGAAAGGCTTTTGAAAACTTGTAAATCTTATAAAAATTAATTGTAAAATTGTTGTCTTATCATGTTGAAATGACCCACTATTTATAGTGGATGAAAGACAGGGTAAACAGCTAGAGAAATTCGTTGGGGGTGAGATCCCAACAAAATCTGTCAGAAAATAGAGCTGTTGGAGTCTGTCAGACTTTCTGACAGCTACCGGTCGACCGGGTCGGTCGACCGCCAACGGTCATATTTCTGACCGTTGGGGAAAAACGGTCGGCCGACTCGGTCGACCGAATTAAACAGAGAGCACTGACAAGTGCCAGGTCGACCCGAGCGGTCGGCCGACGTGCACACATGCACAGCCATGCACGTCGGTCGACTGGGTCGGTCGACCGGACTCTGTCAGATCTGTTTAAATAGAGTCTGGAAAGAAAGAAAAGGAAAATTTTGATTCAAACATTTTTGGTTTAAGGATTTGAAAATAAGGTTCTAGACCTAATAAAACTAAGAGTGTGATCATAAATCAACACCCAAACATGTTAGATCATTTTTGGTAAAAATCCTTTTTGATAAAATGATTTTCTAAAAACGGTTTTTTTCAAAACATGGTATTTCTAAAAACTAAGTTAGAAATTCTGATATAAAAATTCTTTTGAAGCCATGAAGCAATACTAAGTGTGTGTGAGTGACAATCCCAAATATTCTACCTCTATCATCTAGGTTTTGACAAAATATCTAAAAATAAAGTAAATTACAAATCTTGAATTCTTTTCTTCAATGTTTTGATCCCGAAGCTTTTCTACCGTGCTAGGCTTGGGAATGCAAATCTTTAGCGGCGTCCAAATTGTGAGTCTTGATTGTGGAGCCGTCAAATCAACTTGTTTTAAAACCTGAAATTCTTTTAAACAAGATTGTTAAACACATAACTAAATATGGTTTGTTATCATCAAAATATCGGGCTAATGGCCTTTGGGCCAACAAGCCCTTTACGGGAAATTCGGCTACACTCTTGTGTTATACTTGGTGTTTAGTTTAAATAGTTTTAGTTTGCATCATATAAGTTTTAATTCCGCATTATTGACCATTATATTAGCTCATCACCTATTCACCCCCCTAGGTGATTTACAGTTGGTATCAGAGCCATGTGCTCTTGATTTGGGTCTTACAACCTAGAGTTAAAGATCCTCATTTTATAGCTAATCACAATATTTGTACACACTCCATGGACTTCATGACACCTCCCACTTTTGACATCCTTAACTTTCAAACTTGGAAGGTTAAGATGTCTTTATTCCTCAAAGGCCATTTAGCAAAGTTTTGTTTTGATAAGATACATCATATTAATTTTGCTAATAAGAAAAATGTTTGGGTTCGTTACAAGACTAACCCTCAAGGACCCAAAGAAAATGGGTACCAAAATTCCCACCTTGTGTTTTTGATGTAGGTGCAGGCTCTCACAAAACGTTAGAGGGATGGTGCCTTGGTGGTGGTTGCACATGGACATGATGGACACATATTTGATGCACCGCTATCAAGGAGGTTTGGTGGGACAACCACCATGTTTTGGAGATTTGGAGTATAGTTCTTTGGTTTGGTAACTATCTCTAAACTCCTCGTTTATTTACATGCTTGTTCATATATGACATTTTTAACATGTTCATGTTTTTGTTCTTCATGTGGTAAATACTATTTTAAATGTAGTTTTTATTAAAGCTTGGATTTATACATGTATAAGTAGTGAGCAACAAATTGATTCATATATGTTTGCACTTCATTGTTCATTTGTACTCACTATATGCACATGTATAGCCTAGTTTTGATGATTTCCTCATTTACACTTGTTTTGCCTATTTTCATATTTTACTTCATGTATATGTATTGTGTATTCAAATCTAATAAATATACATGTATACCCCATGAGTCATTTGCCTTCATGCAATTTACATTATGGACTCTTTTCTTTTTATGTTTGGGATATGTATGCATATTGTTAGTTTTGAATAAAAACATACATATACCTAGAAGTTTGTTTTTAAGATGAAAAATGAATTTTTATGATTTTCATCTTTAATTGAAAAATAAATTTTCATGATTTGTGTAACACCCCGCTCCCGGAATACGTACTTAGTTGCGTATTCATATTTTTGATCATATTTTTTTGATTTGGTTTCAGTATTTGTTTTGTATTATGAGTTATTTATATGATCGTTTTGCCTTGGATCTGGATTCGTGAACTCGGAGGCAGCCCTAGTATGAACCGGGAGCCCGATCCTAGAGTATAGCTTGATTTGATCTTTCTACTATTCTGATTTGACTGATTTCAGTTTCAAATATCATTTTCTAATATTCTAGATTTTTCATGATTTTCTGAAATTTTTCTGAATTAAGTTGTAAATCTTCAAAACCGGGGTCGACCAATACCGCTGCTCGATTCTCGGATTTTTAATTTACAAATGGAATTGAAATTTTAAAAACGGCTTTCCTGTAACTTCTTAAAATCACATTTTCTATCTAAATACTTTTTCTGAGAATTTTCTAATTTTATCAAAATTCCCCTGGATTTGGTATCGTCCAGTATCACTGGTTGATTCCAAAAATTTTAGTTTACAATTGGAATTAAATTTCTGAATTCTGCTTTCATATTACTTCTTAAAATTATATTTTCTCCTTTCTGGCATTTTCTGAGATTTTTCAGATTTTATCAAAATCCGGCCGACCCGGTACAGACCGGTATTGACAGTTGACTTCAGGATTTTTATTTTGAAAATGGAATTGAATTTATGAAAATCGATTTCACCAAAAATCTTTATATAATATTTATTATTTTTGAGAATTTTTGGGAGGCTTTCCAAACTACTTCATTTTTGGACTTTTCCGGAGTTTTCGGTGTTTTCCCAGATACCGGATTTTATCCAGATATTTTACTTTTCTCTTTTTCTATTTTTCTCTCTCTTCGCTAGACGCGAGTTTCACCAACCTGGATTCAACATTTAATGCAGAGATCCTCGCCATATTGCATTTAATGTTACGTCCTTCAAGTCAAATCTGACTTTTGTCCTTTCTATTAAACACAGCATTCACGTTTTTCTCAAAATACGAGTTTCATCCTCGCGTCTGGGCAATTTCCAGACGCGAGTCCTTGTTGCATGGGGACGCATCCATTTAATGGAGACGCAAGTCTCTTCATGTAAGGAGGATGGCAAATTGGTAATAATCAACCATTCCTTTATATATAAACACCTCCTCCTTTCTCTCTCTTTCATTATTATTTTTCCTCCTCCTCCTTTCCTCCAACAGCCAACGAAATGGCAGCCATAAAAACAGCCCTTGCCTTCCTATTGGCCGGCCATGCTCCACCATTCCAACCTCCATTTTCACCACCAACTCCTCCACCTTTTTCTCCTCTATCTCCTCCTCCATTCCAACAACAACAACAACAACCATAACACCACTACCATACCACCTTCTTCTTCCTCTCTTTCCACCAAACAACCCATTATCATCATTACCTTCTTCCCCATTTTCATCACTACCTACACCACCTTAGCCACCAACGATCACACCAAGTTCTCCTCCTCGGCGAGCTCTTCCATCCTAGCCAACTCGTCGCTCTCCGAAACATCGTTTTCAAATTTCGAAAATTCAAAATGAACTATACTTGCACCCCATTTGATGACTTGGGCTTGGAGCCTTGACCACCTTCTTTGGCCAACTCCGGCCTCCGGCCGCCCGCCGCCGGTGACCGCCGGCCATCATCCCCTCTTCCCTTCTTCTTTCTTTTCTTTCCTTTCTTTCTTTCTTTTCTTTTCCTTTCTTTTTTCTTTCCTTCACTATTTTTCTCCCAAAACTTGGGGAGACCAAAAACTTACGTCTCCCCCTTTTCTCCCAAAAACATGCGTCTTTCCATTCCCTGCGTTTCCCTCATCCTTGCGTCTCTCTCTCTCTCTTTCTCCCTGGACTCTCACTTTCTCATCTCCCTCTCTCTCTCTTTCACTCTATTGCTAGACGCGGCTCACCCTCGCGTTCAAGTAATTCTTTAACGCGATCCTCGCGTTCTTATATCAACGTGACTCGGAGTTCATGCTCGCGTCTACGTTCTTCCCGTGTCCTTGCTAGAATGCGGTTCTCGAACCCTGCGTTTGTGATCTCTACGCGACGCGACTCTCGCGTCTGCGACCCCTGCGTCTCACTCTCAATCTCGCGTCCCCCTGTGCACACTCTCTCTCCCTGTTCACTCTCTCTCTCTCTCTCCATATACTTCTCTTTCTAGCTTTCTCTTTCTCTCTCCTCTCTCTCATTCTCTTTCTCTCTTGATTTCCTCCTCTCTCTATCACTTTCTCTCTAACGCACTGACGCGTTGATTACCTGAATTCCGAAGATCAGGGATTTCACTGTGTTTTCTAAAGACTTAGGCGAGTGTTCTCGCTTTCCTCTTGGCTTTCCCGCTTCGTTGGATCGACTTGATTGTCTTATGTATTTGTATCTGGAACTAACGCTTTCTCTGCAGGTACCCTAACCTCTGGGTACAATCTTTGAGGTTTAAAGTCTTTTGGGCTTTCTCTATGCTACGCCTGGTAGGCGGACCTAGCGTCAATACTTTACCGCTTACTCTGTTCGAGTGTAATTACCCCATGAGCATGGCTTCCCGTGAGTAGTAGTATAGCGTTCATACGCTTACTGCGACACGTGTGTCTAGCTACGTTGTGAACGGTAACCACGCCGAGCGTGATAGCATTTAGTGTTGTACATTAGCTTCGCTCCAGCTTGCTAGCTCTGCTTGATTGTGCTCAGCTATTACTCTATCACTTACCAAGTACATGCTTGATATGTTAACACTTGTCATGCTTTTACTTGATACCTACCATCTACATGCTAATACCTGACACCTATCTGTATCACTTGACAACTGATGTGTCATCACTTGACACTCAACTTGCTACTTGACACTTGATTCTTACTATAACATGACTTATCACCTACCTCCTGACATATTAATACTTGACTTGTGATTATCACATTTACGGGAATACTATACTTGTTATCCTACATTACATGCAGTGACTTGAATCTTGTACTTGTTATCCTGTATTATATATACAGTGATCTGAATCTATAGTACTCATGTACTCCTAAATTCCTGATCATGTCTTGTACCTGCTATTCCCGTAAATTGATAACTACACAATAAATCATAAAAATGAAAACTTGCATCGGGTCGGGGGAAACTTTCGGCTATCAATATATGTTCGTGTTTACAGTGGTACTAGGCTTGTTGTGCAACTAAAACTTCCGGTCTGACCTGTGGGCCTCCAGGCGACCGAGGGGAGTGCTGGCTCCCTCCTTCTTGGTACCATCTTGATAAAGGGCATTCTATAAGACCCTCCTGATCGCCTTGCGGCAGGTTCCGTCCACCAAGCAACGGAACAATCCTGGGCCGTGGTCCTGGGTATGTACGGGACCCACTGTAAACATTGTTCGTTGATACCCCCGTTGGTTTCCAATAACAACCTTGCTTTACTCAGATGTGGATATATGTGCGCTGGGACGCTAGTTCACATATCTAGACATCAGGGTAAGAAGAGTAATAATAATAATAAAGATGCCAGCTATGAATCTGTAATATGCCTTGCCATGTTTGCTTGTATCGGATTTTACTTCGGATTTCCGGTTTTATGATTATTATACTATACCTGTTCATGTCCTGCTTTCTACTTGTATTCTATCCCGCCTGTCTCCTGCTCTTATCTGATCATACTATGAGTCTTCCCTGCTTGATAACATATGTTGTATATCTACTTGCTCCTGTATGCTTGTGCCTACGACACGGTTTTCATGTTTATGATCCAGGTTTATCGATACACATGTGCTTATCTATACTCGCCATCTGGCTTTCGCATCGCCACTCGCCGGGGAGTTCTGACTCCTCTGGATCCTTATGTCCAGGTTTTGGAGCTTAGAGCGTGTGGATTCTCCCAGTTACTGATCTGAGTGGCGCAGCGGTAGCGTGGATCTTCAGCAGACCGTCTAGAGCCCCATCCTTTCAGGCCCCTTGTTCGGCTCTAGAGTTTTTCTGTTATGACTCTGAGCCTCCATTTATACTGTTCATACTTGTACATCCTTGTATTCTCGCAATTACGCCATATTGGTGATGTAATATTATTGTAATATTGTGTCACATCTGGTGATAGCTTTGTAATTGTACTCTATTGTTGGAATGTATAATGCACCACGTGCTTCCGTACTCTGATTCTTACCTGTACTGATGCTTAGAGTATATACGTGAGGGTATTTCTGACCTGCGTATATACGTCGCAGTAACGTCTCCGTACCCGCCGGATCGGGGCGTTACAATTTGTTTGATAAAATGATTTTTTGTTTTAAGCTTCATTGTCTATTTTCATGAAAAATACTAATTACATGATTTTTGTGCACTCACACTTTATTTTGTTTATTCATGACTTTGTTTCATGATTATTTTTCAGCCTTATAGATTTCGAGTGTCAATCTTATGTATTTAGTATGTTTCATGATATACATGTGATTTGGTTTCATGTTTTGAAGGATCTTTAACTAGTTTTTCAAAAATTATTTTAACTAGTTATTTATTCTTCAATTTGGTAGTATTTTTTTACTATAAAATATTTTCAAAATTATTTTTGAAAACCCCTTCCAACACCGTTATGGGCGGATGGATGGGCGAATATGCCTTGTAAGCCCTATTGAAAATCTTTTAACTTGTGCATATAAAGGGTGGTAGGTTATGAGTTATATACTTGATCTCAATTGGTATTTTTATTTTGTATATACTCATATTTTGTTTCCTATATATGTATGCTTCATTTCAAATAATATCAATTTCTATTGGTATTTTCATTTTCATACATATATATGATTTATTTGTGCTTAATTTAAAATAGGTTTATATGTTTGAAGCACAAAGTTTGTTTATGCTAAGCTTGATTCAAATTTTTATTTTCAATTGGTATCTCAATTGATTGTTTAATAAGCTTATGCGTTAGTTTTAAAATTGATTTTTTTTATTGATATAAAAAATATGCAATAATTTTCAATTGGTATCAATATGATTCTATTTTGATTAAAATTCAAAATTTGTAATGTTTATTTACAATTTTACAATTCGTATCTTAAAATTTGACTACAAGTGATACCTTAAAAATTTTTGTCTATATGATATCTTAAAATTTGATTTACTAAGATATCTCAAAATTTGTTTTATTAAGAAAAACTCAAAATTTGTTTTTAATGAGAAAATTAAAAATGTTTTGATTTATATTGCCTATATGCAAGGAGAGCTTAACATCTCTTCTACATATAGATTCATGTTGAGTGTATCTTATATTGAGGAGCTTGACAACTCTTCTTTATGCGGTACACGTGTGTAAGGGGAGCTTCACATCTTCTCTTATGCATTGCATATTATGTGTTATGTGAATTAGGGCTTGTCATCCTTTCTTCATGTAATGCATGTATGTAGGGAAGTTAACTTAGCGTCTTCCTCTTCATGAATGTATATCGCATATATTCTCTTTTATTGATTTGTTTAATGTCACCCCTTTGTTGATTTTTGCTTTTGACAAAAAGGGGGAGAACACTTTTTTTTGTTTTTTTACTTTAAACCCCTTTGTTGATGATTGACAAAAAGGAGGAGAAGTATTTGGATTTTATATATGCATGTTTTCCTTGCTTTATACATAAAGGAGAGAAGGATTTATGTTTATGCATATATGTTTTGTTTAGCAAATATGAGAAAAAGAATTTGATGTTTTTATGCTTGATTGGCATGTTTATCTCCTTGTATTTGCATACATGTTTATGAGCTTTCATTGCATATTTATTTGTTTATTGTTATGCATGCATTAAGGGGGAGCTTCTTTGAAGCTTTACTTTAATCCATGCATATATAACTCCATGAGTTTTGTCATCATCAAAAAGGGGAAGATTGTTGGCCCAAAGGCCTATCACTTTAGTTTTGATGATGATCAACTCAAGTAGTTATGGTACTAATGATCTTGTGTTTATTTAGTCTCAGATTTGTGATTAAGATCTTAGTAGGTGTGTGGCTTCAACAAAGGATTTAAAGTCAAGTTTTGGAGCTAGCACGGTTTGATTCAAGAGCTTGTGCATCAAGACCACATCAAGTACTCAAGAAGAGTCTAGCTCTATGGATCGTGTTTGGACCAAGTCAAGAAGATGAGAAGACTTCAAGTGAAGACTTCAAGATCAAGGCATGTGTCTAGGTTTGTTTTTTATAAGATTTTATTTTTAGATAAAATGTAAAGGATAGATAGTTGGTGAATTGCTCAAGTATACCATATGCACACACACTCTTGATTTAAATGAGTTTTTCATAAAGAATTTTATTTGGAAAATACAAAAGAGTTTTCTTTTTGAAAAATACCGTTTTGGTTTTTGGTATTCAAAGTTACATGTATTTAACCAAAACCAAATTAAGAGCTTAATGTCAAAAACATAGATATTTCACCATATTTGTGTAGTGGATCATATCCATACACTCTATGCTTTCAAAGTGTTTAAAATATCTTATTTTTGTTTGGAGAAGTTTTGGAAAAACCAAATTTGAAAAAATACAGTTTTTGTTTGAACCAAATTTTCTAAGTTACAAAAATAGTTCAAATTATTTGTAACATATCCTGATTTTGCTCAAGCATGTTTGATTATCAAAGTATAATGTTAAAACTATTTTTATAGATTTTTATGATTTTATGGGATTTTATTGAGTAAAAAATAACCAAGTTTTTAATCCCAGAATTCCTGTCCTGGCTTCAGCTGGTCGACCGGGCCGGTCGACCGAAGCTTGAAGTCGGTCAACCGAGCCGTCGACCGACGTGCACAGACGTGCACGCCAGCCTTTGCTGGAGGGCCGGTCGACTGACCCGATCGACCGCCAGAGAGCTCTGCTCTCTGGAAAGCCCCGGTCGACCGGGCTGGTCGACCGGCGGAGAGATCTGCTCTCTGTTCCAGGGTCTCGGTCGACCGGCTGGTCGACCGTTGCCCCAACGGTCAATAATCTGACCGTTGGCGGTCGACCGGGCGGTCGACCGTCAGACCAACCTGGCTCCAACGGCTAGTTTTTCTAGCTCTATAAATTGGGGCTTTTAGGGGCTGTTTTAAATAAGATTTTTAAGTGGGTTTTGAGCTAGTTTTTCCAACTCCATTAAAAAGTTTTCTCCACTTATTTGAGAGAAAATATTTCCAATCAAAAGGGGAGTTTATCAAGAGTGTTTTCAAAGTGATTTTTTTAAGTTTTCCTCCACCATTTCAATCCTTGTTTTCTCACACAACACTTGAGCCATCCATTGCTATATCTACCTATAGGGATTTGTTGTGAGAGGATTTTAGGTGATCAAAGAGTTGTGATCACCAAAGTTCCATCTTTGTAATTGAGGAGGCAGACAAGTGTGTTCGTAGTGTTTTGAGTTCGTGTGTGGACTCGGTGTTTGAGGTGCGGCCTCGGCAAGCTAGTGGGCTTGCGGTGTGTATGGGACTAGAGAGTCCAAGGAGTTCAAGTGTGAACTCACCTTGTAGGTGTTGCGGCATCGAGTGATCCGGTGGGATCGATCTTAGTGGAAATTCTTCATAGTGTTGAAGGCGGGGACGTAGAGTAAGTGTGCTCGAACCTCGAAACAAATCGCCCGTGTTTGCGATTGCTCACTCTTTATCTCTTACTCTTGTTTATATCTTGCATGCTTATATTGCTTTCATCTTTATATGCTTGATATATATTGTAAGCTTAATTGTTATATGCTTGGGGATTGTTTGCTAACACTTGTATTCAACCAAGAGAGCCAGCGGCGCCTCAACTCTTATTTAGGGAAATCTTGAGGTGTTAGTCCAGAGCCCTTCACAGGGAATTCGGCTACACTCTTGTGTTATACTTGATGTTTAGTTAAATAGTTTTAGTTTGCATCATATAAGTTTTAATTCCGCATTTAGCTCATCACCTATTCACCCCCCCTCTAGGTGATTTACAGGACTAACCTCTTATCTATAAATTTTGGGACCGTTACACTAGTAAACTAGGCACGTGATATGCACGTTGAAATAAGATTAAAAGAAATTAATAGTGAAATATAATTATTTAACACCCTACCCCTGAAATACGTACCTAGATACATGTTCTGATTTTTCGATCATATTTTTAATTTTTTCATATTTATTTTTAATTTGTGATTATTTATATTATTATTTGGTATCGGATGCGGATTTCTGGACTCAGAGTCAACCCTAATCTGAACCAGGGATTAGATCCAGTATACTACTCGATTTGAT
This sequence comes from Agave tequilana, assembly GCA_038442645.1. Taxonomy (NCBI): domain Eukaryota; kingdom Viridiplantae; phylum Streptophyta; class Magnoliopsida; order Asparagales; family Asparagaceae; genus Agave; species Agave tequilana. The sequence continues at coordinate 55,542 of JAVJIF010019202.1, forward strand.
CTTTCTAGTATTTAGATTTGACTGATTTTAGTTTAAAGACTGTTTTTCAATATTTTATATTTTCATGATTTTTTGAAATTTTTCTGAATTAAATTGTAAAATCTTCAAAATCGGTATAAACCGGTATAGCTGATTGATTCCTAGTTTTTTTTATTTATGAAAGAAATTTACTAAAATTTGTTTTCACATTGTTCCTCAGAATCATACTTTCTATCTTAACACATTTTTAGGGATTTTTTTGAATTAATCAAAATTTGACAGAATTTGGTGTTGGCCGGTATCACCGATTGATTTCAGGATTTTTTAATTTGAAAAAATTTCTTAAATCCAATTTCACCATATTCATTAGTATAATATTTTTTATTTTTGAGAATTTTGGAGACTTTTCTGAATTACTTTATTTTTCGAGTATTTCCAGTATTTTATTCTGCTTTTTCTCGAGATCAGAGTTGATCAAATATTTTCATTTTCTTTTTCTTTCTTTTCCCTTTTTCTCTCCCTCTCCTTTTTTCCTCCTTTCTCGTTTTCTTTTCTTTTTTTATTTTTCTCCTCCACATATTTCCCACTAATATCACACTCCACTCATTCTCTGTCTCCTCCCCCAAACGCGGGTCTCCCCTCTCTTTGGCCGAACGCGAAGCTCAAACCACGCGAGGCTCAGCCCAAGCCTGACGCAGGTCTCATTTTTTCTCCCTTTCGCCTTAAAATATCTCTCTTCTTCTCTCTTTCTCTTATTATTGTTTCCTTGGAAAAATTGATTGGGCGTGTAAATTCTTTATTTGATTGTAAAGAAAATTACAACGGATCAATAATCCGATTATAAAAGAGGAGAGAATAGTTGGTTCTCTCCTTTGTTTAAGGCTGGGTTCTTTGCGTAGCGGTGGAAAGTGAATCTTATTTTTCATTGACCGAGTGAATGCCAAGCTCTTTTGAAAATCTTCTTCTTCGATCACGGATGGAGTAGCACAGCTTCTATCCAATGAAATCTTAAAGAGACTTAGGTAAAAACTTGAACTCAATAAGTTGGTGTAGAAGAGTTGAACTCTTTATCAGTATTTCTCAGCAGAAAATTCTGACCCCTCTTCAATAGTAAACTGAGCTATTTATAAGGGTTTCAGGGGTAAAATCATCCCCTACAAACCCTCCATGATGGGGGTTAACTCCCCTCATTACGTGGGCAGTACTGACCCGGTAATGAAGGCATTTACAATTGAGGCACAGGGCTTCTTTGCAGTTGAAACGCGAGCTGGAGCACCACGTTTAGCCATTGAGATGCTGCTGGATGCGGGTTTTGAGCCTCGCGTCTTGACACTGTGGTGATGCTGGGACGCGGGTTTTCGATCTCTACGTCTTGGCATCGCAGTGGTGTTGAGACGTGGACTTCGAGATCTGTGTCTTGGCATTACAATGGTGCAGGGGTGCAAGCTTCGAGCCTACGTTGGGCACCATGATAGTATTGAGACGCGAGCGTCGACCTCTGCTGACGCGGGCTTCAAGCTCTGTGTCTTGATTTTGCAGTGATGCTGAGACGCGAGCTTCGAGCCCTGCGTTTTAGCTTTAGAATGACGTTGAGACGCGGGCTTCGAGCTTTGCGTCTTGGCTTTGCAATGACACTGAGACGCTGGCTTCGAGCTTCGCATCTTGGCTTTGTAATGACACTGAGACGCAGGTTTCGAGCCTCGTGTCTTGACATTTGCGTCAATATTTTTTATCAGCCTTGCGTCTGAATTATAAACTCTGCTATCTGATGACTTGTCTTTAGTAATTTTTAAACAGTCTACAAAACTGACTCTAAGTTTTTGAAACTCCGCGGTTGACTGGAACGGGTTTTGAAATACTTTAGACTTTTCTTTTGGCAGCCAGCTCTCAAGACTGGACTGGAAATCTTCTGAGATACCTTGAGCTCGATCTTGTCTGGATCTTGATCTTTGTGAGTGTACTGTTAAACTATTTGAAGTCATTTGAGATGATCATCATGAGTGTCTAAATACGTATTCCAGACCTCATCGGTACTCTGAGCTGATTTTTGGTGTATTATTGAACCGAAGAAAAGTTATCTGTTTTCGCCAGTGTACTGTTGAACTGATGACAGAAGTAAAGACTGAACACAAGTCTTGTAGACACAAAGTCATGTTGCCTTGGAGACGCGGACCTCGTCTAAAGTAGAGACGCGAATCTCATTTATTGGAGAGATGTGAACATCGAAGTGGAGATGCAGCTCTCACTTTGTTAAAGTGACACAGACTTCGAGGTGAAAATGCGAACTTCTCTTTACTGAAGAGACGTAGCTCAGGTGCAGCTCTCTTATTTTGCCAAGATGCAAACCAAAGAAAATTGGAGAGACGCGGTCTTCGAAGTGAAGACACAACTCTTTCTAAAGTGATGCAGACTTCGAGGTGGAAACGAAAACGTCTCTTTGTTGAAGAGACGCGACTTTGTTAATGCGAGATTCGTGTTCTAGGTGCATTGTCACGTGTCTCACGGAGCTTGAAGAGACGCTGTTCTCTTAAAACGCGAGGCCCACGTTCTTGGCGCGTTGCCACGCGTGTGGCGACGATTGGTTTCGAGATATGGACCGCGTATATTGGCCAATTACTGTGTCTATAATAAGACAACAGTCTTTCAAGAGTTATCATTAGACTCTTTTCTTCTCCATTGAACTTTGTGTCAGAGTTTTAAGAACTTACGAAAAGCTTCGAGCCTTTTCTTCCTTTTTTCATCTTCTCCGCAGAATTCACTGTCAAGATGGCCCCAAAGACCAAGCCTGTGACTTCATCCTCGAGTGTTGTCACTCCAGAGGTTCAAATGAGAGGCTTCTCTCCCCAGGAGACCCCCATTTCAGATAATAAGACCATTCAAATCGGTTTTCGCCATTAAGAAACTCGAAGAGTTTATCATAACTCTTAAGCTTCTTCTAAATTGAACCACCAATACAAGGCTCACGCTCGTGTTTGATTTTCATATGCGACTCTTGCACTGGTAGGCAAGACGCGCGTTTGACGATCTCCGCATTTTCGCTTCATCAGCATGAGTTTTGTGTCTATTAGTTGAACGCGGGCTTCATTGAGCCTTGCATTTTGATCCCGACACTTAGAGAATTTTTCTAAGTAGGAGAGTTCAGACGCGGACTTTGTGTGAACCTCGCATCTCTGAGGTTTGACGCGGCTTTCACTGAGTTTCGCGTCTGATTCCAACACTTAGAGAAATTTCTAAGTTATGGAGTTCGGACGCAGACTTCATGTGAACCTCACGTCTCTGAGGTTTGACGTAGGTTTCATTGAGTCTCGCGTCTGATTCCAACACTTAAGAAATTTCTAAGTTGTGGAGTTTCAAACGCGGACATCATATGAGCCTCACGTCTTTGAGTTTAGACGCGGGTTTCACTGAGCTTCGCGTCTCAGTCATTAGACGCGGTTCTGAGGTGAACCTTGCGTCTGAACTTCAACACTTAGACAATTTTTCAGGTTGCTAACTATTATGTTATCCTTTTTATAGTGCGATACTTCTTGAATCCTCTGTCCGAAAAGTGTCACTTTAGACATGTAGGTGGAGTCGATCCTAACCTCACGTTCGTGCTCTAAGAAGCTGCTCTAGTGTTTGCTTTTAAATTAAGGGAGCGTCAAGACAGGCTCAGCAACCCTAGTATGCTAACCTTCCGAGAGATCATAACCAATGGGCAGTTTGAGTATGATACCCGTACGCATTGAAGAAACCCGACTTCTTTTTTTGCGATGCCATTACTGAAGACGACAGGATCTTCTATGACGGAGACTACAAATGGCTTCGCCAAATCGGGAATTGGAGATTCTTTTTTCCCACATGGAGAGAATGTATCCCTTGGCGTATCTGCAGCACATGTCAGTACGCCGCGCAATGGAGTGTGACTTCTCTAAGTCTATCTGTGGCGTGCCTCTCGGCAAACTGGGCGCAAATGAAGCTTACGTTGCTGGTCACAGGAGAGATGTATTCGGGCTACATCCCGGCTGGTCAGGGTTGAGTTCCCGATAGGGAGACCCCTCAATTAGCCGCCACTTCATTAATCAATTCCTGAAGGTGAGGGGTGACTTTCCCACCGATTTTCGTCCGCTTAAGTGGGTCCACTCTTCGGACAAGTCATCGTGGGACAAGATGGTGGGCTTTGTTCTCACAAAGCTTGAGGACTTGTTGAAGCAGGCGAGATTGTATCAGGTTGTTAGGGCTTAATATGGCATCCCACAGAGCTCCCACCACTTTTACGGTGTCTTGAAGCGTTACAATCCCCTAATGGGCACGTTCTTCACCCTGGTTAGAGAGATGGGGCTCGCTCTCCATTAGTTGTATGAGGTTTCGGGGTTAGTGATTGAGGTTTTACTTGCACAAAAATACGAATTTCAGAACTTTTATAACAATAGTATAAGTGCTCATTCTACCGCTGTAGTAAGTGACTATGCGGGTCATGATCCACAAGGAGGGACTAGCGATGTAAGCTTCTTAGTAAGTTCTCTTTTATGCTACAATTAATGGTTAAAATTCCTCTTTAGCTTCTTAAAAGAAAAAGAAAAATAGAGTTACATTTAAGTTAGGAAGAAAGTGGAAGAATGAGAAGGTGGAGAAAATAGAAGATGGATATATACAAGAAATTAAAAAGAGTGATAAATAAATTAAGAGATAGTGGTGTTGTGATCTAAACTAAAGTTAAAAAAAAGAAAGTTAAAACCTAAAAACTTACTTTTGGTGCCTACTTACCTTTGACCCGTATCGACGATGTACCTTTATTTGAAGGCGAGCGAAGTATGACAAATAGGATCTTCCCCATTCCCGATTTACACTATGAAATGAAGGGAAAAGCTACACTATAATAGAAATGGATATCCATCATCATAAGCCATCAACGACACTTGTAAGGGCAAGGCAACTTTCAGGCTATCAGATTATTTGGATTCACAAGCACAAAAGAGGGAAGCAAACAAAAAAAGAGTAAAGAAGAAAAAGAAAACTTCGATTCGATTCGATTCAAATAACAATGAAAGAAAAGATTACTTATACCGGTGTCACCCTCAGTACAAAGCTTGCTCTTATTCCTCCATAAAACTCTCCTCTCCTCTCAGTTACATAAATAAAACAAAATTACATAAAAGAAATAAAAAAGTCTAAGTTACAATTACAATATAGCCTAAGTTCTACTCTCTGCTTGGTCGTTCTCTGTGGTCTTTGAAAAACCCTGTATTTATAGGTAAAACCCAACGGGGAGAGGCGTACGAAGATAAGGGGAGCAAACGCTCCCCCAACAACCTCCAACAAGATGCGAAAATGCGTCTTTTGTCACGTTTTCGTGGGCAGGGTTGGCCAGGTGGCCACACCCTGTTGGTGGTACTCTCTGGCTTCGCGATTTGCGTTTTATCTTGTTCGGATTTTTCTCGTTTCAGCTTCTGAATTTGACGAAACGGCCTTTGACCTTAGGCTTTTAACTAATAGATTTATAGAGATTTGTTTTAACTGATTTTCAACCGATTTGATTTGTCCTGATTTTTTGATTTTGAATTAATTTTGAATTAAATCAGAATTTTGATGGGCTTTGGGCTCGTTTCTCTTTCTTTGCTTTAGTCATGGGCCTGCAAATAA